>JAXIVD010004628.1:10000-17500 GCA_036785275.1 Cancer borealis | reverse complement strand
CTCCGTTCCTCTCTTACTCTGTGCTCGGCTCACCACAACGCCGTGGAACACTCCGAGGACGTGACCGCCACGAGGGTCGTTGGCACCGTGAGGCTGAAAGTTCCTCCCTGTGGCTCCCGGTTCCCAGAGACCTTCGCCAACACACCAACAGTAGTCCCCATTGTACCCCTCAACAGCTCCTTAGTCCCCTTAGCCCTCAACAGCCCCTAGTCCCCACTGCAGCCCTCAACAGCCTCTAAGAACCGGCAATAACAGGTGAAGTGTCAACAGCCTCCTGGACGACACATACCGCCTGACAACGAGGCAAGGAGGTTACGAGTGACCTTTCGTCCGCCTACATCCAAAACTGGCGCCTCCTGGTGGATGTGGTGGGCGGACGGGCTGCAGCGGGACAGTCAGAAGGCAGGGCAAGATAGACAGGGAGGCATACAGATAAACAGACAGACATACAGACAGATGAAGGAAGGTTGAGTGAGGCTGATATACGTAGTAGATTGTTGGGGTGTTTGACCGAGGTGGATTTAGCGGAAGTCTCGTGGGTAGGAAGACTCTGCCTCACTCTCTCTACACCTGCTACACATACCTACTTGCACCTGCCGCACCCCTAGCCCCCCCCCACCCCAGACACCTGCCTGATACTTACACTACACACCTCATACCCAACACTCAACACCTAGCAACAAAACAACACCCTAACACGACGGTAAGGTAAGGTAAGGTGATAATGGTGGCGTGGTGGAGCTGCACGTCACCGCCTTCTCACCTGCTGACAAGATACTCCTTATCAGGCGACAAACTAAATTTCAAGGTAGAAAGGCACGTAGCAGTCATTTCGTCCTTACTTGTCCTACTTCCTCTCTCTCTCACCGACTCACACCTGCTCCCCCTCTCTCTCTCTCTCTCTCTCTCTCTCTCTCTCTCTCTCTCTCTCTCTCTCTCTCTAATGTCATGTATCCCTCCTTGTCCTGGCTCTACTGCCCTCATTACCTCTTTCTCTCTCTCTAATCCTTCATTCTTTTCACCTCTTTGCATGTCCCTTACAACTTCACGCCCCTCACCTCTCCTTCCTACCCATTACTACCTTCACTTCCGCACCCCTTAACCAGCCCCCCCTCGTCCCCCCCACACTCCCTGCCGCCCCCGAGACCAGCTACCGTCATCGACCAGCAGAATTCCGAGGCCATGTGGCTTCTGGAGGTCCACGAGGCTGTCTCTACCACCTCTCAGACACACGAGTATCGATTGTGTGTGTACCTCAAGTAAACAGTGAGTGAGTGTGTGTGTGTGTGTGTGTGTGTGTGTGTGTGTGTGTGTGTGTGTGTGTGTGTGTGTGTGTGTGTGTGTAGACTGTAGATAGATGATACTGTGCATACTGATTCATACACAAACACATACATACATACATACATGAGGAGATTGTCAGGAGGAGAGAGAATAGATTAATTAATATGGAGAGAGGAGAGCAGGCAGAGGTGTGTGAGATGAGAGGACGTGAGGGATGGGGGATGAAGGAGGGGAGGGGAGGGAAGGGAAAAGGGGATTGTGGAGGTGGATTGGAGGTGAGTCAAAGTTTAGAGCATTTCAAAGGTCAGTCCGTGGTGTTTGGAAGGTCTCGCTATAGTGTGTATGCGCCTTGTGGGTGTGGGGGCGGTGGTGACAGGGACGAGGAGGAGGAGGGGTGGGCGTGGGGTGGAGGACGAGGTGGAGAGGATGCAATAAGGACCACTTCCCTGTGTTTGTGTGGCAGGGGATGGCTTCTAACGCCCCGCCCCACGCCCACACTAGCGCTGTCCTTCCTTCCTTCCTTCCTTCACCACCACCACCACCGCCAGTTCCGTCCTCAAATACTACTACCTCCCTGTGTTCCCCTTTTGTCCCAGGCCGGAAAACATTGTTAAATAATGGATGAGCGGCAGGCAAGTGTGGGTGTTGGTGGGCGGCGCACTCAACGGTACCTACCCCGCCCACACCCACCCACACCCACACTGTACCTACACAAAACACGCAGTACATTTCCACTAACTTTCCACCCGGTGCTCGCCAAAAACCACACGCCACGACCCACTGATTACTCCACGAACACAAGTCACCCCGGCATGACACACACACACACACACACACACACACACACACACACACACACACACTCAAGTCCTCCTCCTCCTCCTCCAAGTGTGACAGAGGAAGTTTTCGTTAATATGCTTCTAAGAGCCACAACTGCCTCACACATCAGCACGTCGCCCACCTGCTCCGTGCGTGTAGGGGCGATGCGGGGACGGCGGGGCTAGGCGGGGACGGGGCTAGGCGGGGACGGGGCGAGACGGGGACGGGGACGGGGACGGGGCCTGCCTGCTGATGGGGACAGTTCCACACCCCACGGCAACACACTCTTTACTAATACAGATGATCACAGCTGGGGAGGAAGGAGGTGCACGCGTTCCACCACACAGCTGGCCCTGCACCACGCCTTGCCTACCCGCCGCGCGCCTCCCGCCCTCCCCACCCTGCAGCCCCACACGCACCTCTCAACACGAACGCACTCACACGCACACCACACGACACAAGGTAAACAGAGCTAGTGCTCAGAACGACACACACGTACAAGGCGGCGGCGTACAGCGCACACGGCAGCCGGGAAGCAACTAATGTCTGGCGGCGGCGGCGTGTTTAGACTGACGGCAGAAGGTTCGGGCCGGGGCGGGGGAGGGCTGAGGTCTCTGTCTGTGCCACGGCCGCCACGCCTTCTCCACCGCCCACACGCCTACACGGGGGGGTACACGACAACCTCCGCTGCACTTCACCCCAATAACCCCCGAAACACGCCCCGAAATACCTGTGAAATAACACGTTGAAAAATTCCCATCTCGGTTACTAGTGACGGGGCTCGATGCCAGACACCACCACCACCGGCGCCCGGCAACCCCGCCTTACTGGGACAAACTATTACTAATCACATGAAATTTCCTTCCGGAGATGATACAAGACGCCCCGTGACACACACACACACAAAAACAAACAAACAGGGAGGTAATGGCAGGAGTCGAGAGAGATAGGAGAGTGAGTGGAGGACAGCATTCTTCCTCTCCCTCCTCTCTCCTCTCTCCTCCCTCGCCTTGCATGAGTGGAGGAAAGGAGTGACGTCACCTAGTTGGCTTCTCACCTAAAATAAGAATATCCGTTCCCGCCACGATACGAGGTGAAGCGAGCAAGTTCAAGGCGCCCCCAGGTGATCCCCGCTCCCCCTCACCATGACCCCCCCCCCACCCACGCCCCCAGTACATTTCAAGGTCAAGTAACAGAACGCTACCATGCCATAAACAAAACATACAAATAGACGAGGAGCTTAATTAAAGAGAACCTCATTATTCTTAACTCTCTCTCTCTCTCTCTCTCTCTCTCTCTCTCTCTCTCTCTCTCTCTCTCTCTCTCTCTCTCTCTCTCTCTCTCTCTCTCTACGCTATCCTACTGATTTTCTCGCCCCGCCCCGCCATCGTGTCCTACAGGATATGCCCCAGGCGGTCACCACGCGGCACCTACCATTGCCCTCCCCCCTCCCAACCCACATCCTTCATCCCCTCCATCAGTACAAAAAAGGAATAGGAAACATAAAGAAACAAAACGAAGAAGAAGAAGAAGAAGACAACTAAGAAGACCAAGAAACACCATCTGGATTCTATTGTTCTTTCCTTTCTTCTTCTTCTTCTTCATCTTCTTCTTCTTCTTCTTCTTCTTCTTCATCATCCCCTCTACAGTTTATTTACTTTCTGGTCTGCCTCTCTCCTTCCCTCCCGCCCTTTCCTCCCCTCGACGCCGCCTTACGCTACCCCTTGCAACGCCCACAACCACAGAAGAAGAGGAAGAAGAGGAGGAGGAGGAGGAGGAGGAGGAAGAAGAGGGGTAAAAGGATAACAAAAACACTAAAACAGACCATAAAACCTTCCCCTCATCTATCTCTCTTTCCCTTCCATAAGAATCCTGACCGACCCTCCCCTCACCCTCACCCCTTTCCCCTCTGTTTCCTCTCTCTTTCCTTCCCTCCCTCCTGTTGCCGCTTAAGGAGTAGCCTCAGGAAACGGAGGTCAACAGGTAGAGCAGGAAACGCGAGAGAGAGAGAGAGAGAGAGAGAGAGAGAGAGAGAGAGAGAGAGAGAGAGAGAGAGAGAGAGAGAGAGAGAGAGAGAGAAGGGAAAAAAGACGTTAGATTCAAATACTGCGGTTTGGAGGTAAGATTTTGCGAGAGGAAGGAAGAGGTAAGGAGGGAGGGAGAGAGGGAGGGAGGAGGAAGTGAGGCAGTACTGTTGCTGTTGATATTGGTGGTGGTGGTAGTGGTGGTGGTGGTGGTTCGGTGGTAGTGGTGGTGGTGGTGGTGGTGGTGGTGGTGGTGGTGGTGGTGATGGTGGTGGTTCGGTCTGTACTACATAAAAACACATAAACCAAACTGACTCATCGAGAGAGAGAGAGAGAGAGAGAGAGAGAGAGAGAGAGAGAGAGAGAGAGAGAGAGAGAGAGAGAGAGAGAGAGAGAGAGAGAGAGAGAGAGAAACACGTGATAGGTGAGAGAGGGCAGGCAAAGGGTAAGACAGGAAGGAGGAACCTAAGGGAGACAGGGAGAGAGAAGGGAGAGGGAAGGGAGGGAAGGGAGAGAGAAAGTGAGAGGGACAGGTATATACAAGAGGTGGAGGGGAGCATATGAGGGGAAGGAAGAGGGGAAAAAATGATGAGGGAGAGAAGGAGGGCAATAGGGAGACATAACTATAAGGGAGGAAGGAAAGGGTGATAAAGGGTAGGGAAGAGGGGAAAAATATGAAGTGATAGCATGGACAAGGAAGAGGGGAAGGCAGGTGAGAATGGCCAGGTGTGATGGGAGGGGGAGGGAGGGAGGGAGGGAGGGAGGGAGGGAGGGAGGGAGGGAGGGAGGGAGAGAGGGAGAATACAAATGAAGAATGAAGGAGGGAAGGAGAGGGGGGAAGGAGGGTAGAAGGGTTAGAGAAAGCTAATAGGTGAGGGAAAGGAAGAGAAGAGGTAGGATAGGGGATGAAGGAGGGGAGAGGGGGAGAGGGGAAGAGGGGAAGAGGACCTAGGTGTGGTGGTGGTGGTGGTGGTGCATCAAAACTACTGACGGATGCATTCATTATACCTGCCTCTCCCCCTCCTTTCCCTCCCTTTCTCCCCTCCTTCCCTCCCTTCACTCTCCCCTACAGATTCCCACGCCCCACCCCCCTTCCCTCATCTGATCGCCTGCAATACAACACTTAATAATCCCGATGCAACACTGACCCTCACTCTCCCTTCCCCTCGTTTCCCCTCTATCTCCCCTCCTTTCCCCTCTATCTCCCGTCATGGCTAATATTCAATCTCCAATGTGTTATCTCTCTGCAGTTGGAGATAAGAGAGAGATATGAGGTAAGGGGAAACGAGGGGAAGATATATTTATTAGGGAGATGAAATTAGGAATGAGTTGAGGAGGGAATTAATTGTGAGGTGGAGATGGAAATGAGGATGGTAGAAGAGGGGAGGGAAGGAGGTGAAGGGGAGGGGAGATGGGGGTGAGGGGAGAGGAGGGGAAGGGGAAGGGGAAGGAAGGGGAGATGCAGCTGGTGAGGACATATATATATACTCATTTTCGTCAGTGTTATTTCAAGCCCTTTATCTCATTTCCTTCTTCCTTCCTCCTCCTTCCCCTCCCTCCTCCCTTTTTTTCTCTCTTTCTCTCCGTTAGTCTATCTTGTTTACCTTACATTCCTTTCCCTTCTTCTTCCTTCATAATTCCCTCCTTTGCTCCCCTCTCCCTATCCTCCTCCTCCTCCTCCTCCTCCTCTCCTCTCTCCCTGACCCCTTGTACCCCTCTCTCCAAGCCTAGTCTGTTACGTCACTCCACCCTTGCATGTCTGACATCATCACCACCACCACCACCACCACCACTACCACCACCACCACCATCAGTAGTCCACCATACGCCAGCTCCACTTTCACACTTGGCATCACCACCACTCCACTCCACCACCATCACCTCACAAATGCTTTTAAGATAGCAACACCACAGCTCTTATGTAAACCTTATGTATGTTTATATAATTATTCTCTCTCTATGTTTCTCTCTCTCTCTCTCTCTCTCTCTCTCTCTCTCTCTCTCTCTCTCTCTCTCTCTCTCTCTCTCTCTCTCTCTCTCTCTCACACCTGCGTATGGAAAAGAAATTATCAGCTGCACAGGTGTGATGGTATGCAGTTCACACACACACACACACACACACACACACACACACACACACACACACACACACACACACACACACACACACACACACACACCACCACCACCAAGAATTCGAGAGGTAATATCAACAGTATAGTAAAGAAAAAAAAATAGATCGAATTCAGGATGTTACGCCAAGGACTTCCGGTCT
This sequence comes from Cancer borealis, assembly GCA_036785275.1. Lineage (NCBI taxonomy): Eukaryota > Metazoa > Arthropoda > Malacostraca > Decapoda > Cancridae > Cancer > Cancer borealis. The sequence continues at coordinate 11,098 of JAXIVD010004628.1, read as the reverse complement.
CCATTACGCACTCCACAGAAGGGAAAAAAGTCGTCACCACCATCACCACCACTATCACGCCCAACACCATCATTATCAACACCATTACTATCACCACCACCATAAAACCACTATCAAGAAAAAAAAAAGGTGAGGAAGAAGAAGAAGTAAAATAAGTCATCACCATCACCATCATCACTACCATCATCACCATCACCACCACGCCTTTAAGCCTCCATTCACTGGCACTAAAGCGAATCTTCTCTAAACAGGAACCATTAAAAAAAAAAAAAAAAAAAAAAAAAAAGTTAGCCAAAATAAAATAAAATAACAATATCCTGGTTTTTTTTTTAATTCTTTTTCTTTTTTCTTTCATTACATTTGGAGATGATTTAAGTGACGTCCTGTTTCTTGTGTGACTCAAATCTTACTCCCCTCACCCTCCCTCTCCCTTTATTCCCCTCACCCTTATCCACACATACCTCATCCTCCCTTCAGCTCTTACAACACCCATTAACTTGATCCAATCCCCTTCCTTTTACCCCTTCTCTCCCCTCACCAACCCTTCCTCTCCCCTTACCCAAAGCTAGTCTCTACACTGACACGTGCTACTCCCCCCTTTCCCCTCCTTCCCCTCCCCTAACAGACTGTCCTGCCTTCCCCTCTATTTGCCAACTCACCCTCCTCCTCCTCCTCCTCCTCTCATTGACCTACTTGTCCTTTCCCCTCACTATATACAGGTAACTAATTAATCCACCTGTCCCTCCACTCTCATTACATTAATCCATTATTCCCTTTCCTGTTCTGTCCTACCTTCCTTCCATCCCTCCCTTAATTCATTTTGGCCTACCTTCCTGTCCCACTGTTTCCCTTCCCTCCTCTTTCCCCTTTCCCCTAGTGACCTATTTTCTCTCCCTTCCCTTCCCCTTTCCCTCCCCTTCACCTCACTTTCCATCCCTAGTTTTTAAAGGTGAAAATGACGCTGTAAAGTTTCGTCGCACAAAATATATGTATGAAAAATGTATGTCTATGCGAATATGTGCACGTCAATTTGCAAGAAGAATGTATGAATATGCAAATACATTTCAATACTTGTTACTACTACTACTACTACTACTA
>JAXIVD010004628.1:0-7500 GCA_036785275.1 Cancer borealis | reverse complement strand
CCAGCGTGACCTTACCTGGCTAGCCCGTGACCCCGGCTATCGATGACCTTACGATAACCTCACTCCAATCGTATACACCTAGCTATATAAGGCCTTCAGTGACCTTTAACTGCTTACACCTGCCTCTTACCCTAACAAGGTGTAAACATTAATATACTGTTACTTTTTTTTCGAATTCATAAACAAACTAAAATAATAATAATAATAAATTTTGATAAACAACATTAAGGAAACTACTTTATATATGCATTTCAATATTTATTTATCTATTTATTTTGTCTCCTATCTGATCTAGAGAGGTTAGATAACTTTAAACACGATCACAATACCTCATAAACTCTATAAATGATATCACAAAATCATCTCATTCCTTCATCTTACTTATAATTTAAAAAAAAATAAACATTACTTATTTACTCTATAATAAAAAAACAAAAACAAGATAATTCAACCTACACGAGTCCCTTCCAATCCCTTTCCTTGATGATAAAACAGCAACACAATCTTATCAATGCTTTACTTAATCCCTTACACCTTATAGTTTTAGGGAACACACTTTTATTTTGACTTTTTTTTATATATTTATCTTATTATTTTTCTTTCTTCAGTGTGACGTCAAATCAGGGAAGGTAAATATAATGAGGTGTTCTAATCTAATAATCTCCACCTTACTGCACCGAATCTGGGTCATTGTTAAGGGGACACTACACTAAACTTAACTACACTACACTTAACTACATGTAATTACCTTTATAATACACCTAACAATCTTTTTATAACTAATACGTAGAAAATGTTAAAATCCTACCTCATTATCATTTCAATTAGGGTAAAAAAAAACTAATAATAGGCATAAAAGGTAACAAAATACAGGTAATTAAACACATTTTTTATATGACTAATGCCTTACCTTAATTAAAAATGTATACCTGTACGTCCCTACCTGTAGTAATAATGTTTAATATGCTGCAGGGTGAGGCAGTGTCAATAAAGTCTTATTTTATTACTATTTGAGTGCAGTGCTGTAGTTAATGGAAAGGTAGTGTGTGTGTGTGTGTGTGTGTGTGTGTGTGTGTGTGTGTTTGAGAGGGGACAGGAACAGCTGGTCTAAACATGGCACCACCCTCACCTCCTCCTCTTCCTCCTCCTCCTTCCCCTCATGTCCCTCTCTTCCCCTCCCTCCTTCCCCTCCCACTTAACCGTTCATACACACACGCACATCTACGCCTACTCAACCCTGTCCCCCAACACACACACACACACACACAGCTGCAGACGCCATACACATACGAGAGAGAGAGAGAGAGAGAGAGAGAGAGAGAGAGAGAGAGAGAGAGAGAGAGAGAGAGAGAGAGAGAGAGAGAGAGAGAGAGAAGGGAACACGGTCTCAATTTAATGATCATCTATCCTCTTAACCCACTGATAGGGGAGGGAAAGGGGAGGAAAGAGGGGAGGTAGGAGAGAAGAGGAAAAGAGAGAGAGAGAGAGAGAGAGGAGGAAAGAAATGGGAAATGGAGAGGAAAATTGGGAAACCTTCTTAATCTTCTTCTAATTATTATTTTTCATGATCATTATTATTATTATTATTATTATTATTTTTATTATTTTTCCTCCTCCTCCTCTTCTTCTTTCTTCTCTACCAGTGTTAGAGAAGAGTTGCAGTGATGGGATGAGGGGAGACAGAAGGGGAGGAGGTAAGGTAGGGGTGAGAGGAGCCAGCTGGGAGGAGGGGAGGAAAGAGGGGAGAGAAAAATGGGGGAGTAGGGAGAGGATGTAGGAGTGGAGGAGTCGTTTAGGGAGAGAGAAAAAGTGATGGGAGAGGAGGGGAAGTGTTTGGAGGAAAGAAAATATTGGAGGGAAGGAAGGAAGGAAGGAAGGAAGGAAGGAAGGAAGGAAGGAAGAAAAGAAGGAAGAGAATGTTGAAGAAAGATAAAAATAAAGACGGTGAGGGGTGAGGAGAGAGAGAGAGAGAGAGAGAGAGAGAGAGAGAGAGAGAGAGAGAGAGAGAGAGAGAGAGAGAGAGAGAGGGGGAAAAATGTGGAGCATTGGATTAATTTCATCAAGTGGATCTATGTGAATGTGCAAGGTGGATGTGATTAGTTAAAGGTACACACACACACACACGCACACAGGTAATTTCTCACCCTTACACACCTACACACCTGTCACAGAACACCCCCCCCACCTAGCTCCACCCCATCTAATTCTCTCCACTTTACTCCACCCAAACACCATTACAACTCCACCTAACCTAACACCAACACACACACACACACACACACACACACACACTTCCACTACTAGTAAACCCATCCACATACACACACACACACACACACCCTTCCACCTTATAATCCACACATCCACCCACCATCACCCTTCACCCATCATCCACCCCCCCCACACACCTTCCTCCCCCCTACCCCCCCCTCCACATCATTACTAAGCTTCGTGACGCCAAAACATGTCCACCATTATCTTTTTTTCTTTTTTTTTCCTTCATTATCTATCTTTTGTTTACCTTGTCATTTATCTTTTTTTTTTATATTCTTCTGTTTTCATGGTGTTATTTAATTATGTCAGTCTCCCTTGTTTGAGGAAATGATGATGATGAGGGAATGATTGTGTTAATGATGTATGCTAATTGTTTATCATTATTACTATTATTATCATTATTATTATTATTATACATTATCAGCATTACCAGAAAATCACTGTATATATGATAGCATTAGTAAGAATAACACGAACATTTATTCTTATTACTACATATCACACGCACGCACACACACACACACACACACACACACACACACACACACACACACACGTAGCTACGACAATCAATAGTGTGTGTCGTTCAGTATGACGACATGTGACATACAGCACACACACACACGCATACACACACACACGCATACACACACACACACACACACACACACACATCCGGGACACACCTGTGAATAATACACCATCATGCCTCACCTCCTGGGAACAGAGACTCACCTTACATATTTTTATTCATTCCCCGAAGTATTTATTCATTTATTTATTTATTTTTCACATTCTCCATAACATCTATCTTACCCCCCTTCCTCAGTCCCTCCCCCTCCAGCCCCCTTTCCCCTCCTCCATTCCCCTCGTTTAGATATATATTTTGTGTCCCTAAAGTGAAGTTCAAATGTTTTCCTACTCCCGTTATTTTTTTTTCTTCCTTTCTTTTCCTCCGTTTAAACCGAAAATAATGCAGCTCACAAACATTACTTTTATTTTTCCCTCCTCCTTTCTTTCCTTTATGTATAGTTATTTTTCCCTCCTCTAAACAAACTTATCGCCTCACCCTCTCTATCCTCTCCTTTCCCTCCGTTAACCCGAAAAGAATCAGGCCCTTTACAACTTTACACTCAACACAATGGGGGAGTAAAGGAAGATAGGAGCGTCACCCTTAAAATCCGCCATGAAAGAAAACCTTACCTCGCGCTCGTCCATTTTCTTTGACAGATCCACGTCAGTCTACCCCGCGAGGCTCAATACAATACGTCGATAAGTAAGTCATAAAATATCATGACACATTATCTACCGCTCTACTGTATGCCACCACCTGGATTAATAGGGTAGATATACAGGTGACACATGCTACTACTATTATATTCATAGAGTAAAGAAAGGAGGAGAGGAGAGAGAAGGAAGAAGAGGAGACAGAACATGGGCGGATCCAGACCTTCTTAGACTGAGCAGGCACCATGATACAAAGATTACACATTTGTAAAGACATGTATATACGGTATTTGAAACACACACACACACACACATTAGTCTGTATGGATCAATGCATAATGCTTATATTCAAGTCACTCTGCTAGAATGTCCGGCAGCAAACTTCTTGTATTTCTCTTCACAAACTGTTGAACTTCCTCCTTTGGATCAATGGTAAAGTTTCTATGAACGAACATCATTATCAACGAAGATAATCGGTTGGTTGACATTGTTGACCTCAAGTAAGTTTTAACAAGTCTCAGTCTACTGATACTGGATCAAAATTCGATCAAAACCTATACGGCAAGTGTGTTGTTTATATGTAGGTGCATTCTGGTGAAGATAAAAACTTTTACCGCGGGGAGATCCGCCACTGTAAAAAGTCAAATGGGTGGGAAACATTAAGTTAGGTTAAGCTTTTGTTATTTCAACACAACTCATGAAAATTGGTACCAAGGGGTTCTCTGTCGTGCTGATCACGAATCTGGAATTAGTTTTGTCATTACTGTAATATTTGCATTTTCCATTTTCTGCCTTGTAAATTCCACCAAAATTAAGGTCGAAAACGTTTTCTCCATTTTACTACGTAAATATTAGTCCTACAGGAAAGTTGTATAGAAGTAAAGTTGTGGCGTTTGATAATGTCTATCTCATAATGTCATCATTTTTTTCAATATCTCTAATACTTATGAAGAAAATTTAAATTTTGTGAAAGAAATTAATGCATAATACTTTACACGCCTACATCTATATTTTCATTCCAATTCCTTTCAATATAGCTCATTAGAACAAGCATATCTTGTTCTTTCTTTTATATTCCATACGTTTTCTACGTAAACCCCAAAAATATCGAGTTATTTCAAAATATATGATTTATATAAAAAATTCTAAGGGTACACCCTGCAAAATTTCCATGAAAATTTCCACATCTCCGAATTTCATGCAAATTAATACAATGAGGTTTTGGGTCATGCTGAACACGAATCTGGCCTTATTTTCCTGATTACTATAATGTCAAACGGTATTTCACCCTTGCTTGCCTAATAACTATAATAAAATAACCATAGTTTGAAAGTGTTCTGTGACTCCGACTGGCACGTACCCCCTGTGCCCCCCCCCCCCCCCCCGTCAATCAGCCACTGCAGGAAGAGCAAGAAGACTGAAGGTTAAGATAAGAGTGGAATCGTTGGTGTGTTTGGTGAAAAGGTTCTTGTAACACGGCTTTTAGACACTGGTGTTTGTGTTTCCATGTGAACATAAGAGCATCGAATAAAAGAAACAAAGGAAAGGAATAAAGGAAGAAGAGGAGGAAGCAAAGGAGGAGGGGAGGAGGAGGAGGAGGAGGAGAGGAGGAGGAGGAGGAGGAGGAGGAGGAGGAGGAGGAAACAAAGAGGAGACATTATGTAAATAAAATGATGGGTCACTGGATATGTCCGACAGAGAGAGAGAGAGAGAGAGAGAGAGAGAGAGAGAGAGAGAGAGAGAGAGAGAGAGAGAGAGAGAGAGAGAGAGAGAGGAGAGAGAGAGAGAGAGAGAAGGGTGGGAGGGGACAGGGGAGGCCAATGCAATGTAAACACATATGCACACACATATTAGGGAAGAGAAAGGATGTGTGTACCTACCTCGTTATTGTGTGTGTGTGTGTGTGTGTGTGTGTGTGTGTGTGTGTGTGTGTGTGTGTGTGTGTGTGTGTGTGTGTGTGTGTGTGTGTGTGTGTGTGCAGCTTCCCGTAAATACATTTGTTTGGATTTATGAGTTCGTGAGTGTGTTACAGTAAAAGAGAGAGAGAGAGAGAGAGGAGAGAGAGAGAGAGAGAGAGAGAGAGAGAGAGAGAGAGAGAGAGAGAGAGAGAGAGAGAGAGAGAGAGAGAAGGGAAGGGAAGGAGGGTGAGAGAGGGAGAGAAGACCTTTGGGAGCCAGGTGTGTGTGTGTGTGTGTGTGTAAAGCAGTGTTGTGGCGCACGCACACGCACACACACACACACACACACACACACACACACACACACACACACACACACACACACACACACACACAGGTGACTCATCTGCTTGTGTGTACGATAATTTCTCTTCCATCCTTTGATACTCTTCCTCCTCCTCCTCCCATCCACCATAAAACCTCCACCACACCATTATCACACCCAACCACACACACAACCACACACCTACCTACCACATCACACACCACACACACATATACTCCACACCACATCCACATCATAATTCACCCTTCCACATTCTCAACCCATCCACATCATCATTCCACCCATCCACATCCTCTATATCTCCACTATGACCATCCACTCCCTTCCACACGCTATATTACCACCTTCCACCACAGTTTCTAATCATTCCACTTGCACCCAGTCACCTCAGCTCCACACAGCCTCCTCCACACAGCGCTGCACCTCTGATCAATACCATACTGCCTCCACACACCACCACACCACCACACACTCCACTACACGTGACTCCCATTAATTTACTATTATGTTGATACCAAGCTGAGAATATTGATTTATTTTTATTTATATTTTTTGTGTATAATTTTTTTTTTTTTTTTTTTTGGTTCCGTCTTGTTCATTATTATTATTATTTTCTTCATTATCTCATTATTCTGCCATTATCTTTTTATTTTTTTCTCCTCTCTTTCTTTCTTTCTTTATAATTATCTTTATCACCGTCTTTATTATCTCTCTTTTTCTCTTTCTCTTTCTCTTTCTCAAAAAATTTCGTCCTTTTCGCTTTTTATCAAACATTCATTAATTTGTTTCCTTTTTTTTTTCTTTCCTTAATTTCTCTTTTAACAAGGCTTTTTTACTCTCTCTTTCTCTCTCTCTTTCTCTCTCTCTCTTCTCTCTCTCTCTCTCTCTCTCTCTCTCTCTCTCTCTCTCTCTCTCTCTCTCTCTCTCTCTCTCTCTCTCTCTCTCTCTTCCTCTTCTTCCTTTCACTTATCTAATCCACTTTTCTCTCTTTCTCTCCTTCCTTTACTCCCTCTTTCCTTCCTTTCCTTCCTTCCTTCCTTCCTTCCTTCCTTCCCTCCTTCCTTCCTCCCTTCTTCTCCTCTACTAAGCTAATTTTCCTCACTCTTTTTCCCTCCTCTCCCCTCCCCCCCCCCTTTCTCTCCCCTCCTCCATCGCTTTAACACACGTTACAAAACATCATAAGATTGTCAAAGGAAGGAAGTTATATTAGTAATTTTTCTACACGAGTAAAAAAAAAAAAAAATAAATAAAATAAAAAGATAAGATAAAACAAAAAAGTTGAGATTAAAAAAAAAGAAAAAAAAAAAAGAAAATTAATAGAGTTCACTTTGATGTCCCTTTAAATATTGTTTTTATTTATTTATTTAATTTTTTGAGAGACAGAGACAGAGAGAGAGAGAGAGAGAGAGAGAGAGAGAGAGAGAGAGAGAGAGAGAGAGAGAGAGAGAGAGAGAGAGAGAGAGAGAGAGAGAGAAAAGAGAGAGAGAGAGACGTAACAACTTTCTCTTCACAATTTGTCAAGCATGATACGTGTTATTTCCTTACATACAAGAGCGAATTTCACTCTTTCCACTTACGTCTGTCTGTCTGTCTGTCTATCTGTCTATCTATCTATCTATCTGTCTATGTATTCTCTATTTTGTCTGTTTGTATGCATGGGCTGTCAATCTATTTAATCTATCTATCTATCTATCTATCTAAAAGTCTATTATGCCACGATAGATATTACATTTCCAACCTATCTATCTGTCTATC
>JAXIVD010004627.1:0-34490 GCA_036785275.1 Cancer borealis | reverse complement strand
AATATCGCTGGGGAATACAGTAGGGAAAGTGTTTAGTGCTGTGCTGAATGAAAGGTTGTGTAAGTGGATTGAGAGGGTTAGGGTGTTAGGTGAAGAACAAAATGGGTTCCGTGTAGACAGAAGAGCGGAAGAAAATATGTTTGTTGTGAATGAACTGATTGAAAGGAAAAAGAAAGAGGGTAGAAAACTGTATGTGTACTTCCTAGATGTAGAGAAAGCATATGATAGAGTCAACAGAAGTAGGCTATGTAATATTTTAGAGAAGATTGGGTTAAGTGAGAAGATAGTAAACATAGTTAGAAGTATGTATGTTGGTACGAGAGCTAAATATAGATTTGGTAACCTTGAGACAGACTGGGTGAAGAGCGAAAGAGGTGTTAGACAAGGATGTATCCTCTCATCAACCCTATTTAGTTTATATACTGAAGAGCTATCTGCCAGGATAAGAAGAATGAATGTGGGAGTGAAAGTTGGAAAGAACAAGATATGCATGTTACTGTATGCGGATGATGTAGTTGTTATGAGTGAGTCGGCAGAAGAACTACAAAGTGTTTTAGATGTGATAGGACGGTATGGAAGAGACTTTGGAGTGAGCTTCAATAGTGAGAAGAGTAAGATAATGATAGTCAATAGGTCAGAGAATGAGTGTAATACTACCTGGAGGTTAGATGAAAAGGTGTTGCAACAGACTAAAGAATACAAGTACTTAGGAGTGTGGATGAGTACAGATGGATGTGAGAGAGCAAAGAATGAAAAGATAGGTATGACGAATCAATGGGTAGGTCGCCTAGGGAGTGCAGCAAGAATGAGAGCATGCAAGTATGAGGTACTGAGGGAAGTGTGGAAGAGTGTGGCTGTCCCAAGTATCATGTATGGTATGGATGTAATGGCTTGGAATGAGAGTGAGATAGAAAAGTTAGAGGTGGGACAAAACAAGGTAGCTAGAATGGCTCTGAATGCACCTAGGTATGCAGTAGTAGAAGCACTGAGAGGGGATATGGGATGGAGCACTTTTAGGGAAAGACAGATGAAAGCAACTCTGAGATATAAAGTTAGATTAGAGAGAATGAATGAAACAAGACTAGCAAGAAAGGTATACTTGTGGACTCTAGGAATGGGGAAAGAACTGTGGGAAAATGATAGACAAGAGTAGTATATTAGTTAGGAGGGTGCACAGACCTTTTGAGGATATACAGAATGTTGTTGAATGGAGAATGACAGACAGAAACAGAGAGGAGGCAGAGTGGAATGAGAGAAAATGGAAAAGGGAGATAGATATAGCAGTGAAAGCGGATGGACTTAGCGAGTGGAAAAATAGGATGGATAGAAAGGGAACTCTAAGGTGGTATAGGGAGAAAGAGGTCCCAAAGCATGAAGTTTGGTATGATGGTAGCCTGGGGGGTGACCTTCTGTTCAGAGTGAGAGCGCAGTGTGTGGAAGTGAATGATAGGACCTATAGATGGTCAGAGGATAGGAGGAAAGAGTGTGAAATGTGTGACAGGGGTGTGGATGAGACTGTGGTGCATCTGATGTTAGAATGCAAGAGATATGAGAGAGCACGTGCAGATATGATGAGAGTGTTTCTGAACGAATTAGGGCATGAAATCAATGTGGTGGGTGGAAGGACTGGGTGTGAGTGGATGGTGCTGCTGTTGGGACTGAATGGTGTGGCAAATGGACGAATGATAGAGGCCGTGAAAGAATTCCTTGAAAAAGTGTGGAATGTTAGATTTAAAAAGTAACTCTGCTGAGTATTTCTTTTTTCTGCTGTTTTTTTTTTTTTTTGTGTTTTATTTTCACAGGTGCTGCCGATTCAAAAGCCTGGTTTGGGGCAACTCAGACCTCCTGTGACATCAAGATCAAGATTTGAGTTGCCCCAAACCAGGGCCGCGTTCAGCGAGGTGGGGGGGTGAAGAATTTGCCCACCGAACGATATTGGACATCTATAGCGACGTCGCTATGTTTTTTTTTTTTTTTTTTTTTTTCGTGGAGATAATCAGCTGATTGAGCCAACATGGCGGCGCACCCTCTTCGTGGGCATCTTTATCGCCGTAGAAAAAACTTGCTGATTAACATATAATAGAGTCTGGAGCAATTATAGCCGCAGTAAACACAGTATTTAGGTGGCAAGAAGATGTGAGGAGATAAAAGAAGCCGTAAACTCTTGTGAGAGTAGTGATATAGCGTAGGTGATTGTGTGGCTGGTAAATTTTTTGCTCTCCCAATGCACTTGGATGTAAATAACACACTTTTCTTATAAAAAATGATCCATTTCGAACGATTTAGACATTGATTTTCGTCGCAAATGCATATCTAATAAGACATCCTCATCAACCCCCAACAATTCTGGGGACCTGTGGGAATGCGGGTTTCTTGGGAGTAGACAAAATACAAAGATTGTCAGTAAATAGTTTATTTCTGCATAACTACTGCTTCGACGATATCGATATAAATATGAAGTCGTACATACTATACATCTAGTGTACTCAACACGTCTGTAAAGGTTTCAGGCGGTTATGTTATGTTAGGTTCTGGGGTATAATTTTACATCTTCACCATTATGGAGTCTGTATACGAAATAAAATGTCTGCAATTCGTCCAACTCCCTACTCTTGCTCATAGAGAACATTTGATAGCTTCTAAATTAACTTAGGTAAAGTTTTGGAAGACGAACCAATCTGTTTTTTGGACAAAGCAATTTTTTTCCTGATAGATTTTTATGTGTTTTGAATAAATCTGATGTTTGTTATGCAATGCATTTTTTCCCAAAGGTAAAAATTGCCACAAAAAAGTGAAATTAATTCAAACCATCAAAATCAATAAGAAAAAAAATATTTTCAGTAACCCTAAGCAAACCTAATTAACCAACCTAACCTAAGCAAACGTAATCAAACCTAACCTAACCGATCTGAACAAGTATCTGAGGTTGAATTCGCAGTCCATTATAAAAATAACGGGATATCGAGTGGGTCATCTTACGAATCTTTACCTGATTTGGTTAAAGAAGGTTAGATTTAGTTAGGTTAGTCTTACTTAGATTTGCTTGGGTTAGATTAGTTTTAATTAGGTTTGCTTAGGTTTACTGAAAGAAATTTTTCTTCTATTGATTTTGATGGTTTCGAATTAATCTAACTTTTTTGTGGCAATTTTTACCTTGAGGAAAAAAATTGCTTGGCATAACAAACATCAGATTAATAAAAAACACATCAAAATCTATTAGGAAAAATTGCTGTCAAAAAAAGACTGGGTCGTCTTACGAATCTTTCCCTAAACCTAACATAACATAACATAAATTAACCAAAACCCTAACCTACATTGACAAATATCAGAACCTTGTTAAAACGAAACTTTACTTTACTTTTCGAAGAGATCTCTCAGAAAACATTGAATATCTCACAAACTAAGAATTTACAACGGAATTTGGATTAAGAAAACATAAAAATGCAACAGGTATTGCAAAAGTACAGCTCTGAATTTTCAGAGCATTCTGATGAAGATGTAAATTAATACTGGTTAGTTTACATTAGGTTGTGGTTAGATTAGGTTTGTCTAGGTACGGTTTGGCTCGGTTAGGTTCGGTTATATAAGCTTTTTATATTTCATTACCCAAAAGTTAGGCTTTTACTTTAGATTTTTTTCCTTATTACTTTTCGAAGAGATGTCACAGAAAATAATGAATATCTCACAAACTAAGAATTTGTGACAGAATTTGGAATAAGATCTTATCAAAATGCAACAGGTAATGCAAAAGTACAGCTCTGAATTCTCTAGAGATTCTGATAATATAAATTAATACCGGTTAGGTTACATTAGGTTATGGTTAGATTAGGTTTGGCTCGGTTAGATTCCGTTATATAAGCTTTTTTTATTTCATTACCCAAAAGTTAGGCATTTTACTTTAGATTTTTTTCCTGATTGTCATATTATAGCCTGAATCTAGATAAATTTTTCGAAGTAAATTGCTCGACAGTAAATTGCTCAAGAAATAATTTCTCAAACTATCAATTGCTCGACAGTAAATTGCTTAAGAAAATAACCTAACCTAACCTAAATAAAAATTTATTCGTTCTTGATTCTAACTTTTCAATTAATAAAAATTGTTGTATTTTTTTTGATGAGCTTTGTTTCATATTGTTTTCTAAGTGGCAATAGTAGGATTACGTGACCCAGAAGATGATCCCAGCATTGTACATCCTTCTTGGCAACTCACCCAGTCTTTTCAGGTGTCCAAACCATCTGAATATTCATATTAAATTATTGTTGTAATTTACTTAAAAAGTAATGTCTTTTTAGGTAAACATGATAGAAAACCAAGAAAATTTATTGACTTGTAAAATACAATAGATTAATCTTAGATTATAAACAAACATTCAAGACACAAACCCATATAGATCAATGAATACAAGTATGTAGAAAACTATGTACGTACATGTTTGGGAGACTGCACTGTGTAAAAATTGAAAATGAAAGTAGTTGAGGAATAATATGGAGATAACATTAGTGTCTTTTCCCGAGGTTATTACTTACATGTCAGATATAATTAAGGTGTTTCCCTATCAAGTCTGTTATTTTATATCGCCTCTGTCTGTATGTAGATAGTTAGGTACAGTAGGTGTTGTGTTATCAATAGTCAGATTTTAGGGCGTTTCTTGACCATCTGTTGTAAGACCAATTCCTGATTACCGAGATGGCGATATTAAACTGTCTTACTTCATTATATACACGAATGTATTGACTTCACTGTCTTACTTACTTATTCTACAACTTCAAAAGACCTTAGTACATTATTCCTGGGTGAACTTCAGTCTCTGACAGATCAGAAACTTAGCTTAAACGTCTCCGACAGTAGAAATCTAAGAATCTGCGGCTAAAATGTAAACAAAAAACACTACCAGTCTCAGTCCAAGTCCCCTCGGCACATGGTCTGAGACCATAGTGATGCATATCGATGACATCGATGCGGGAGTCGCTACCGAACGCGGAGCTGCTAGTGCGCGTTCAGCGAGGTGGGGGGGTGAAGAATTAGCCCACCGAACGATATTGGACACTAGCGACGTTGCTATGTTTTTTTTGTTTTTTTTCGTGCTGAGATAATCAACTGAATGAGCCAACATAGCGGCGCACCCTCTTCGTGGGCACCTTTATCGCCGTAGAAAAAACTTGCTGATTAACATATAATAGAGTCTGGAGCAATTATAGCCGCAGTAAATGCAGTATTTAGGTGGCAAGAAGATGTGAGGAGATAAAAGAAGCCGTAAATTCTTGTGAGCGTAGTGATATAGCATAGATGATTGTGTGGCTGCTAAATTTTTAGCTCTCCCAATGCACTTGGATGTAAATAACACACTTTTCGTATAAAAAATGATAAATTTCGAACGATTTAGACATTGATTTTCGTCGCAAATGCATATCTAATAAGACATCCTCATCAACCCCCAACAATTCTGGGGACCTGTGGGAATGCGGGTTTCTTGGGAGTAGACAAAATACAAAGATTGTCAGTAAATAGTTTATTTCTGCATAACTACTGCTTCGACGATATCGATATAAATATGAAGTCGTACATACTATACATCTAGTGTACTCAACACGTCTGTAAAGGTTTCAGGCGGTTATGTTATGTTAGGTTCTGGGGTATAATTTTACATCTTCACCATTATGGAGTCTGTATACGAAATAAAATGTCTGCAATTCGTCCAACTCCCTACTCTTGCTCATAGAGAACATTTGATAGCTTCTAAATTAACTTAGGTAAAGTTTTGGAAGACGAACCAATCTGTTTTTTGGACAAAGCAATTTTTTTCCTGATAGATTTTTATGTGTTTTGAATAAATCTGATGTTTGTTATGCAATGCATTTTTTCCCAAAGGTAAAAATTGCCACAAAAAAGTGAAATTAATTCAAACCATCAAAATCAATAAGAAAAAAAATATTTTCAGTAACCCTAAGCAAACCTAATTAACCAACCTAACCTAAGCAAACGTAATCAAACCTAACCTAACCGATCTGAACAAGTATCTGAGGTTGAATTCGCAGTCCATTATAAAAATAACGGGATATCGAGTGGGTCATCTTACGAATCTTTACCTGATTTGGTTAAAGAAGGTTAGATTTAGTTAGGTTAGTCTTACTTAGATTTGCTTGGGTTAGATTAGTTTTAATTAGGTTTGCTTAGGTTTACTGAAAGAAATTTTTCTTCTATTGATTTTGATGGTTTCGAATTAATCTAACTTTTTTGTGGCAATTTTTACCTTGAGGAAAAAAATTGCTTGGCATAACAAACATCAGATTAATAAAAAAACACATCAAAATCTATTAGGAAAAATTGCTGTCAAAAAAAGACTGGGTCGTCTTACGAATCTTTCCCTAAACCTAACATAACATAACATAAATTAACCAAAACCCTAACCTACATTGACAAATATCAGAACCTTGTTAAAACGAAACTTTACTTTACTTTTCGAAGAGATCTCTCAGAAAACATTGAATATCTCACAAACTAAGAATTTACAACGGAATTTGGATTAAGAAAACATAAAAATGCAACAGGTATTGCAAAAGTACAGCTCTGAATTTTCAGAGCATTCTGATGAAGATGTAAATTAATACTGGTTAGTTTACATTAGGTTGTGGTTAGATTAGGTTTGTCTAGGTACGGTTTGGCTCGGTTAGGTTCGGTTATATAAGCTTTTTATATTTCATTACCCAAAAGTTAGGCTTTTACTTTAGATTTTTTTCCTTATTACTTTTCGAAGAGATGTCACAGAAAATAATGAATATCTCACAAACTAAGAATTTGTGACAGAATTTGGAATAAGATCTTATCAAAATGCAACAGGTAATGCAAAAGTACAGCTCTGAATTCTCTAGAGATTCTGATAATATATATTAATACCGGTTAGGTTACATTAGGTTATGGTTAGATTAGGTTTGGCTCGGTTAGATTCCGTTATATAAGCTTTTTTTATTTAATTACCCAAAAGTTAGGCATTTTACTTTAGATTTTTTTCCTGATTGTCACATTATAGCCTGAATCTAGATAAATTTTTCGAAGTAAATTGCTCGACAGTAAATTGCTCAAGAAATAATTTCTCAAACTATCAATTGCTCGACAGTAAATTGCTTAAGAAAATAACCTAACCTAACCTAAATAAAAATTTATTCGTTCTTGATTCTAACTTTTCAATTAATAAAAATTGTTGTATTTTTTTTGATGAGCTTTGTTTCATATTGTTTTCTAAGTGGCAATAGTAGGATTACGTGACCCAGAAGATGATCCCAGCATTGTACATCCTTCTTGGCAACTCACCCAATCTTTTCAGGTGTCCAAACCATCTGAATATTCATATTAAATTATTGTTGTAATTTACTTAAAAAGTAATGTCTTTTTAGGTAAACATGATAGAAAACCAAGAAAATTTATTGACTTGTAAAATACAATAGATTAATCTTAGATTATAAACAAACATTCAAGACACAAACCCATATACATCAATGAATACAAGTATGTAGAAAACTATGTACGTACATGTTTGGGAGACTGCACTGTGTAAAAATTGAAAATGAAAGTAGTTGAGGAATAATATGGAGATAACATTAGTGTCTTTTCCCGAGGTTATTACTTACATGTCAGATATAATTAAGGTGTTTCCCTATCAAGTCTGTTATTTTATATCGCCTCTGTCTGTATGTAGACAGTTAGGTACAGTAGGTGTTGTGTTATCAATAGTCAGATTTTAGGGCGTTTCTTGACCATCTGTTGTAAGACCAATTCCTGATTACCGAGATGGCGATATTAAACTGTCTTACTTCATTATATACACGAATGTATTGACTTCACTGTCTTACTTACTTATTCTACAACTTCAAAAGACCTTAGTACATTATTCCTGGGTGAACTTCAGTCTCTGACAGATCAGAAACTTAGCTTAAACGTCTCCGACAGTGGAAATCTAAGAATCTGCGGCTAAAATGTAAACAAAAAACACTACCAGTCTCAGTCCAAGTCCCCTCGGCACATGGTCTGAGACCATAGTGATGCATATCGATGACATCGATGCGGGAGTCGCTACCGAACGCGGAGCTGCTAGTGCGCGTTCAGCGAGGTGGGGGGGTGAAGAATTAGCCCACCGAACGATATTGGACACTAGCGACGTTGCTATGTTTTTTTTGTTTTTTTTCGTGCTGAGATAATTAACTGAATGAGCCAACATGGCGGCGCACCCTCTTCGTGGGCACCTTTATCGCCGTAGAAAAAACTTGCTGATTAACATATAATAGAGTCTGGAGCAATTATAGCCGCAGTAAATGCAGTATTTAGGTGGCAAGAAGATGTGAGGAGATAAAAGAAGCCGTAAATTCTTGTGAGCGTAGTGATATAGCATAGATGATTGTGTGGCTGCTAAATTTTTAGCTCTCCCAATGCACTTGGATGTAAATAACACACTTTTCGTATAAAAAATGATAAATTTCGAACGATTTTGACATTGATTTTCGTCGCAAATGCATATCTAATAAGACATACTCATCAACCCCCAACAATTCTGGAGACCTGTGGGAATGCGGGTTTCTTGGGGGAAGACAAAATACAATGATTGTCAGTAAATAGTTTGTTATTTCTGCATAACTGCTGCTTCGACGATATCGATATAAATATGAAGTCGTACATACTATACATCTAGTGTACTCAACACGTCTGTAAAGGTTTCAGGCGGTTATGTTATGTTAGGTTCTGGGGTATAATTTTACATCTTCACCATTATGGAGTCTGTATACGAAATAAAATTAATATCTGCAATTCGTCCAACTCCCTACTCTTGCTCATAGAGAACATTTGATAGCTTCTAAATTAATCTAGGTAAAGTTTTGGAAGACGAACCAGTCTGTTTTTTGGACAAAGCAATTTTTTTCCTGATAGACTCTTATGTGTTTTGAATAAATCTGATGTTTGTTTGTTATGCAATGCATTTTTTCCCAAAGGTAAAAATTGCCACAAAAAAGTGAAATTAATTCAAAACCATCAAAATCAATAAGAAAATTTTTTTTTTAAATAAACCTAATTAAACCCAACCTAACCTAAGCAAACATAATCAAACCTAACCCAACCTGTCTGAACAAGTATCTGAGGTTGAATTTGCAGTGCATTACAAAGATAACGAGATATCGAGTGGGTCATCTTACGAGTCTTTACCTGGTTTGGTTAAAGAAGGTTAGATTTAGTTAGGTTAGTCTTACTTAGATTTAGTTAGGTTAGATTAGTTTTAATTAGGTTTGCTTAGGTTTACTGAAAAAAAAATTTCTTCTATTGATTTTGATGGTTTCGAATTAATCTGACTTTTTTGTGGCAATTTTTACCTTGAAAAAAAATTGCTTGGCATAACAAACATCAGATTAATTAAAAACACATCAAAATCTATTAGAAAAAATTGCTTTGTCAAAAAAACAGACTGGGTCGTCTTACGAATCTTTCCCTAAACCTAACCTAACATAACATAAATTAACCAAAACCCTAACCTACATTGACAAATATCAGAACCTTGTTAAAACGAAACTAAACTTTACTTTTCGAAGAGATCTCACAGAAAACATTGAATATCTCACAAACTAAGAATTTGAGACGGAATTTGGATTAAGAAAACCTTATCAAAATGCAACAAGTATTGCAAAAGTACAGCCCTGAATTCTCTAGAGCATTCTGATAAAGATGTAAATTAATACTGGTTAGGTTACGTTAGGTTGTGGTTAGATTAGGTTTGGCTAGGTACGGTTTGACTCGGTTAGGTTCGGTTATATAAACTTTTTTTATTTAATTACCCAAAAGTTAGGCATTTTACTTTAGATTTTTTTCCTTATTACTTTTCAAAGAGATGTCACAGAAAATAATGAATATCTCACAAACTTAGAATTTGCGACAGAATTTAGATTAAGATCTTATCAAAATGCAACAGGTAATGCAAAAGTACAGCTCTCTAGAGCATTCTGATGATATAAATTAATACCAGTTAGGTTACGTTAGGTTATGGTTAGATTAGGTTTGGCTAGGTACGGTTTTTCTCGGTTAGGTTTGGTTTTATATAAGCTTTTTATATTTCATTACCCAAAAGTTAGGCATTTTACTTTAGATTTTTTTTCCTGATTGTCATATTATAGCCTGAATCTAGGTAAATTTCTCGAAGTAAATTGCTCGACAGTAAATTGCTCAAGAAATAATTTCTCAAACTATAATTTACTCGACAGTAAATTGCTTAAGAAAATAACTTAATCTAACCTAAATAAAAATTTTCCGTTCTTGATTCTAACTTTTCAATTAACAATAAGTTTTTTTTTATGAGCTTTATGTTTCATATTGTTTTCTAAGTGGCAATAGTAGGATTACGTGATCCAGAAGGTGATCCCAGCATTGTACATCCTTCTTGGCAACTCACCCAGTCTTTTCAGGTGTCCAAACCATCTGAATATTCATATTAAATTATTGTTGTAATTTACTTAAACAATAATGTCTTTTTAGGTAAACATGATAGAAAACCAAGAAAATTTATTGACTTGTAAAATACAATAGATTAGATCTTAGATTATAAACAAACATTCAAGACATAAATCCATATACATCACTGAATACAAGTATATAGAAAACTATGTACGTACATGTTTGGGAGACTGCACTGTGTAAAAATTGAAAATGAAAGTAGTTGAGGAATAATATGGAGATAACATTAGTATCTTCTCCCGAGGTTATTACTTACATGTCAGATATAATTAACGTGTTTCCCTATCAAGTCTGTTATTTTATATCGCCTCTGTCTGTATGTAGACAGTTAGGTACAGTAGGTGTTGTGTTATCAATAGTCGGGTTTTAGGGCGTTTCTTTACCATCTGTTGTAAGACCAATTCCTGATTACCGAGACGGCGATATTAAACTGTCTTACTTCATCATATACACGAATGTATTGACTTCACTGTATTAATTACTTATTCTACAACTTCAAAAGATCTTAGTATATTGTTTCTGGGTGAACCTCAGTCTCTGACAGATCAGAAACTTAGCTTAAACGTCTCCGACAGTGGAAATCTAAGAATCTGCGGCTAAAATATAAACAAACAGTCTAACAGTCTCAGTCCAAGTCCTCTCGGCACATGCTCTGAGACCATAGTGATGCGTAGCGATGATATCGATGCCATCGCTACGAAACGCGGCGTTGCGATTAGCTGAGCTCGGCTCATGATCGATGCGGGAGTCGCTACCGAACGGGGGGTAGGTATTGCTAACGCTAGCCTGGCTTCCGTTTTCCCTGGATTTACAGCGATACGACTAGCACTAGCAGCAATGAAATGAACTATTTATGTTGGTGGCCTTTGGAAAGGCTTGTTTTGGTCTTCCTCTTCTTCTTCTTCTTGTGACCTCTTTCGCCTTGATCTTATCATGCGAGAAGTAAATGCTATATTTGCATCGAATTAAAATTTATATTTGGGTGTTTTCTTGTATTGTCGGGGCTATCCTATTTTTCTCATACTCATAAAACGTCATTGAAAAAAGAAGCGCAATATTTTTTTTGTTGCATATATACTGAATAAACGATAGTTTCTCAATTCAGACCTCCTGTGACATCAAGACCAAGATCAAACCACGAATTGTTGTGAAAAATTCATTCCCAAGCCGATATAACGATAATATGACATTTGATCACAATCAAATCATATTCAGAAATGGTGATTTCACAATATGTGATGTTTTATTTCAGAAATTATTGCGAATTTGCCAGAAATTTTTGCTATAAACAATAAAGGACCAGGAAACCACTCACACCAGACCCAGACTTTCAGATGCCTATATACGAACCTGGATGGATTGAACAACAAGACTGCGGAACTGGAGACGCTAGTAAACGAAGAGAACCCGGATCTAATCTTCCTTACGGAAACCGAGTGTAACCCAGAAATACTGAACTCGACTCTCTTCAACACAGATTGTTATACTGTTGTTAGAAAGGATAGACCTGTGCAAAATGCCCCAGGAGGAGGTGTCGCAATCCTTGTTAAGAAGAACCTTGTGGTAACAGAAGATCCGGTAAGCAGCCTAGTTGACCATGACGCACAGGAGTCGGTTTGGTGTGAGATAAGATGCAGAGAGGGCAAGGATCTAGTCTTAGGCAGTATTTAAAGAACCCCATCCTCACCTGCAGAAAATAATGATCGCATATGTGACTTGCTGAAATTAAGTGAAGAAGTTACAAAGGAGAAGCAATTATTAGTGTGCGGCGATTTCAACTTCGAAAATATAATGTGGGAAGAAAATAGAGTAGTAAATGGCTCCCAGGGACATGGCCAGGCCTTACATTTTCTTGAGACTATGAATGATAACTTTTGGACGCAAAACGCAACAGAATGGACACACCTAAGAGACGGTGATAACCCATCAAGTGCTTACAAAGACTGACAGTGAAGTGGAGGATATTAGAGGCGTTTACATGTAATGTCAAGACCTCTTGCCAAGATGCAATGACTAGGCAAATTCTGACCAAAATATCGCAAACACTTTCAATATACGAATATCTGCGTTTGCCAATGTTTTGCATCCTCTCATGTAACGAATCACAGCTCACCAACTTCAGAACTTCATCTGTGTAGACACTGAGCGAGATAATATTTCGATTAAATAAGACGAAAGTAAGACGTTCAAGACCATAACAGTTGTAGAAATAAATAAGATTTATAATATATATGTTGTTTTTTATAGAAAAGCTAACCAAAAACAAGCATAAAGCTTGAAATATATTAGGGAAGTGTTGAAAATTACGAACTGTGGGCCCTCTACGTGGGTGGGGCGAAGCGGATGTGTGTGTTTTCATGAGAAAGAATCTGGGTATATATTTCAAATAAATCAGAAGAAAGTAAGATGTTTGAGACCATTATAGTTGATCGTCTACATAAGATTTATATTATATATATATTGCTTTTAATATAGAAGAACGCCAAAGACAAGCAAAAAGCTTGTAATATATTAGAGAAATGTAGAAAATAACAAGATGTGACATTCAAACATGTGTGGGTGTTGATGTTTCAATGCATTTTGTGGTTGTAGCTTCGACTTACAATTGTTCCCTTTTTCCTAATAATAAGTAAAAAGCATATCATATTGTTTACAATTATTTTCATCAAATTAAAGTAAGAAATAAGATTTTTGTATATTGCACAAAAATATGTAAGTCAAAGAAAATTTAGACACTGAAGACAGATCCAGTTTCGAACACAAAAATTTCACTTGGAGCGAGCGCAGATACGAAGGCCGGGCCCCGCGTCATGTGAAGACATCCAGTGCTCACACAGACACACACACTCTCATACACACACACACACACACACTCTCATACACACACACTCTCATACACACACACACACACACACACACACACACACACACACACACACACACACACACACTCTTATACACACACACTCTCATACACACACACACACACACACACACACACACACACTCTCATACACACACACTCTCATACACACACACACACACACACACACTCATACACCCACACTCATACACACACTCTCATACACACACACACACACACACACACACACACACACACACACACACACACACACACACACACACACACACACACACTCACTCATACACCCACGCCCACACTCATACACACACTCATACACACACACACACACACACACACACACACACATCTTGCTGCTACTGGTAAGGTGATCTGTATACGACGATATTTGGACATGTTGTGGGCTTAGGACGAGTGTGGAGGGTGCTGTAGTTTCAATACAGAATCAGCAGGATATACATTACGAATAAATAAGATGAAAGTAAGATGTTTGAGATCATGACAGTTGTTGAAATACATAATATTTACATTATTAATGTTGTTTTTAATATAACAGAAATCCACAAACAAGCATAATGATTGTAATATATAAGGGAATTTGTATCACGTAGCGAGATGTTGGCCTCTACCTTAGGATGGAAGCGGTGCGAAATATACGGAGAAACCATGATATCTATTTCGAATAAATCTGAAGAAATTAAGATGTTTGAGATCATTTCAGTGCTTATAATTTAAAATATGTATATAATATATGTCGTTTTTAATATAAAAGAAAACTAAAAACAAGCATTAAGATTGAAATATATTAGGAAAATTGTGGCAACACCAACCAAGACATTTCTCCTTAAAATCGTGTTCGTGAAAACAAGGCAAGACGTTACGAAGTTATGCGACACATGTAAACGCTTTAGATACTTGGCACCACTAGGCCTGAGCAAACACGCTGTCATTTGCTTCACGCTGACTGCTGACTCCAGACCCAAGGAACACCAAACACTTTCACCAAAACTGAACTACCACAAAGGGGACAAAGTGAAAATGAGAGAGCTATTTGGGCAAGTAAATTGGGAAGAAGCATTTGCTAATAAAAGTGTTAACGAGAAATGGGACATATTTATCGATAATTATAATAGAATTGTCAAGATTTGTGTGCCAACCTACAAAAACAGACCAGGATGCATTAAACCAAAGTGGATGAATAGAAGAGTAGAAATGTTAATCAGAAGGAAACAAGAAACATGAAGAAAGTACAGGAGGAGAAAGAACGCACCTCACCGAGAACATTATAATTGTGCAAGGAATGTGGTAACGAGAGAGGTAAGAACAGCAAAATATGAATATGAAAAGAGAGTGGCAGAAGACGCAATCAGAAACACCAGACACTTTTGGGCTTACGTTCGATCAAAGACAACTGCCAAGGAAACTATAACCAGGCTGAAGACCCATGAAGGAGATGTAACTGAGGATGATGATAAGATTGCAAATGAGATGAACAAGGCATTCAATGGGGTATATGTAAGGGAAGATGCAGGTCGACCAACAGTGGATCCAGACTTAGTTTTCCAGGGACCTAAGGGGTTAGAAAGAAACTGAGAGGACTAGATGGTAATAAAGCCCATGGACCAGATGGAGTGTCACCCCTAGTGCTAAAGGAATGTTCTGAAACACTATGTGACCCAATACTGGACATATTTAAAACATCCCTGGAGTCTGGAAATGTGCCAAATGACTGGAGGATAGCAAATATATCGCCAATCCACAAGAAAGTCAGCAAAATAGAGCCCCTCAACTATAGACCTGTCTCACTCACCAGCGTGCTATCCAAAATGATAGAGAGTATCATCCGAGAAAAAATTGTCAAACACCTAAATGAGAACAACCTCATCACTGAAGAGCAGCATGGCTTCAGAAGTAATAGGAGCTGCCTGACCAACATGCTATGTTACCTTGATGACCTTGTGAATGCAGTGGATGAGGGGATGTGTGTCGACATTAATTACCTGGACTGCGAGAAGGCCTTCGGCAAAGTTCCACATCACAGACTCCTCACCAAGTTGAAGGCAATGGGTATAGATGGTGGAATCTTGACGTGGATCAGGAATTTCCTTGGAGAGAGGTACCATCGGGTAAAAATTAGAAATTCAACGTCTGACTGGCTACCAGTTGTAAGCGGAGTCCCCCAAGGGTCGGTGATGGGCCCAGTACTGTTTCTCATTTACATAAATGATCTCGTGAAGAACCTGAAATCAGCAGCCAGCTTGTTTGCAGATGACGCCAAAATCTACAGGACGATCAAGACGGAAGCTGACATAGATGCTCTCAAGAGAGACATGGAACGCCTGGACGAGTGGAGTAAGAAGTGGTTACTGTCATTTAATGTTGACAAGTGAAAAACAATGCACGTAGGGCACCATAACCGGCGGGCAGACTACCACCTGAAACAGAGACAACTGCAGAAGACCACACAGGAGCGAGATCTGGGTATCATAGTGTCTGCGAACTTCAAGTCCTCAATGCACGTCTCTAAAGTAGCGGCCAAAGCAAACAGTCGTCTCGGTATCATCAAGAGGAACTTCACTGTGCTCAGCAAGGACATCCTAATGTCTCTCTACCTCTCCCTGGTCCGCCCGATGCTGGACTATGGAGCCCAAGCCTGGTCTCCCTACTTGTTACAGGACATCTGGTCACTGGAGAGAGTTCAGAGAAGAGCAATCAAGTTGGTACCGGAACTATTCCATCTGCCCTATGAGGAGAGGTGCAAACATCTGGGCCTGCAGACGTTGCAAAACAGGAGAACGCGAGGGGACATGATAGAGACCTATAAACTGATCCACGGATTCGAGGACATCCCCTACACCAAGTTTTTCCAACTGAACACCAACAACTTACGAGGCCACTCTCTGAAGCTATCTAAGCCAAATCATTGGAAGACAACCTTAAAAGGGAACTGGTTTGCCATTCGAGTCATTGACCTCTGGAATGCACTTCCAGAGAGTGTGGTAACTGCCCCAATAATAGCCACATTCAAAGCACGGTATGATAGACACCTTGGTATGAGTAACTAAGATACTGGCTAACTAAGTCTAAGAGGTGGGGGACACTACAAGAAGCCTCTTCTTAATTCCCCACTATCTATTCATAGGTAAGCTATGCTTTATACACAACTCCCACACGACTTTTCACTCAAATTTGTAATCTTTATGTTAATATCCTATTTGCAAAAGTTGTAAAATAATTTTTTAGGTTCAGCTATGGTTTAGCAATCATTACTGATTGTAAAGACATGAAATACAATGTCCTAAGTAGAATATGAACTGATATATGAAGTATTATCTGTCATCACTCATAGCAGCGGAATCTATAGGGCCTAAATGTAATATCGTCTGGCAGCGATTGTCGCGAGTGTCCAGTCAAGTATGGTGTAGTCTATGACTCATCATATCCGCACGTGCTCTATCATACCTCTTGCATTCTAACATCAGATGCACCACAGTCTTATCCACATCCCTGTCACACATCTCACACTCTTTCCCCCTATCCTCTGACCATCTATAGGTCCTATCATTCACTTCCACACACTGCGCTCTCACTCTGAACAGAAGGTCACCATCTAGGCTACCATCATACCAAACTTCATGCTTTGGGGCCTCTTTCTCCCTATACCACCTTAGAGTTTCCTTTCTATCCATACTATTCTTCCACTCGCTAAGTCCATCCGCTTTCACTGCTCTATCTATCTCCCTTTTCCATTTTCTCTCATCCCACTCTCTGTTTCTATCTGTCATTTTCCATTCAACAACATTCTGTCTATCCTCAGAAGGTCTGTGCACCCTCCTGACTAACATACTATTCTTGTATATAATTTTCCCACATTTGTTTCCCCATTTGCTATCTCCTAGAGTCCACAAGTATACCTTTCTTGCTAGTCTTGTTTCATTCATTCTCTCTAATCTCACTTTATATCTCAGTGTTGCTTTCATCTGCCTTTCCCTAAAAGTGCTTCACCCCATATCTCATCTCAGTGCTTCTACTGCTGCATACCTAGGTGCATTCAGAGCCATTTTAGCTACCTTGTTTTGTCCCACCTCCAACTTTTCTATCTCACTCTCATTCCAAGCCATTACATCCATACCATACATGATACTTGGGACAGCCACACTCTTCCACACTTCCCTCAGTACCTCATACTTGCATGCTCTCATTCTTGCTGCACTCCCTAGGCGACCTACCCATTGATTCGTCATACTTATCTTTTCATTCTTTGCTCTCTCACATCCATCTATACTTATCCACACTCCTAAGTACCCTACTTGTATTCTTTAGTCTGTTGCAACTCCTTTTCATTCAGGTGGTATTACACTCATTCTCTGACCTATTGACTACCATTATCTTACTCTTCTCACTACTGAAGCTCACTCCAAAGTCTCTTCCATACCCTCCTATCACATCTAAAACACTTTGTAGTTCTTCTGCCCACTCACTTATAACAACCACATCATCCGCATATGGTAACATGCATATATTGTCCTCTCCAACTTTCACTCCCACATTCATTCTTCTTATCCTGGCAGCTAGCTCTTCAGTATATAAACTAAATAGGGTTGGTGAGAGGATACATCCTTGTCTAACACCTCTGATATGTTATTCAAGATCGAGAACAACTAAGATCAAGATCATGACACTAAGATCAAGATGGAAAACGCGGTTTGTTTGATATACACACACTAAGGAGACGGGGGACGATTGTGCACAAGAATACGCCAGGGCTCATGGGACCGTAAAGTGGTTCCGGCCCTAACACAACGAAGAAGAAGAAAAATTCAACAGGATCTAATACATCTACTCATCTGCAACCTGCACTTTTGGGGCACTAAAGGCTGTAGCACCACAGCCTACACGGCCCCACCAAATTCCCAAGAAGAAGAAGAGGGACGGTTGGCTCTGTGTTTGGCTTGTGGCCTATAGGTTGTGAGTTTGATTCTGGCTCTCGGCATCGTAGTAAGAGAGAGAGGTAGCTGACGTTAACCATATAGGAGAGCTATATGGTGTAATAGCTATTTAGCTCGAGGGGATTATTAATCTCCTCCAACAAGCTCATGGAGCAACCTGAATGGAGGAGAGTTTTGTGGAAAAAGCAGCCTTTTCCGGACAACTATGTCGGGGATTCGTTTCTGAGGGTTAGCAAAAAACGTAAGTATGGTGTGAATCACCTTTTATTTTTGTTTGAATTGTATTTTCGGTAAATCTTACCTGGATTTCTTACCTGGATGACCTTTCCCTATGAGCCATGCAAGGTAGAACCGACAAATAAAGAACCGAAAGGTCTCACTAATCAATGCGCCAACCAATCCAAGTTAGTCAGACACCAAAGAATAGTCAAATAAAAGTTGGTTGGAAAGTGCATTGAAATTTTACTTTGCATAGTCAAGGATAATAATTGTGAAGTTTCTGTCCAAGAAAATCTTTCAGTGCAGCCTTGAAAGCACCAAGATTACTCAGCTCAACAACTACAGAGGGAAGAGAATTCCAAGAGCTAACAACTCTGACAGAAAAGAAGTGATGCCGGCACTCGAGGGAACAACGAACATGGGCAAGCTTGTAGTCATGACCCCTTGTACCCACAGCTGGTGGATATTGAAATAATCTGGACGAGTCAAAAGGGGCAATGTCGTAGACAATCTTCCAACACTCGATTAAATCAGCTCTAAGTAACTTCCCATGGACAGAAAACAGATCAAGTGCTGAAAGTCTGTCTGCATAGGACAAGTTCTCCAGGCCGACAATGTTTCTGGTCCACCTTCTTTGTACGGACTCAAGTAACTTAATGTCACCAATATAGCCAGTATTCCACACAACTGAGCTAAACTCCAGTAGAGGACGGACATGTGTAGTGAATAAAGTCAGCATAAAATCATGAGAACGACACACTGTTGATTTTAGTAAATTGGAAGCCATGCCACTCACTTTAGAAGCCATGGAACGAATGTGGTTGTGAAATTTCAGACTAGTATCAATCATTACTCCCAAATCTTTACTTTGATTGGTAAATGGTATAGGAGAATCATCAATTAAGTATTTGTCGTAAAGACCAACAGGAGGGAGATCTCTACCAAATCTTAAAGCCACACATTTATCTGGGTGAAGGTGAAGACCCCATGATTTTGCCATTCCATTTAGAACGTCAATATCTTGTTGAAATAATGCTATGCAGTTAAGTGCTGAAGAAACATTGTTAAGGTCATCAGCAAAGATTTTATATTGACAGTTGAGTGAGAAGGCCATATGGTTGATGTAAATAAGGAAAAGCATCTCACGGATCACCAAAATATTGACATAGATGAGGAGGTACGTAATATACAACACGTTTGTGGTGGTTTTATTTGCGGGTCGGCCTTAGTTTGGCCACAAATGGTCTTTAAATATCGGGTAGGTGCCTCAAATTCTAAGTCCACACAGATGTTGAGTTATGGTTAGGTTAAGGTTGTTAGGTTAGGTTACGTTTATATTATGGTTAGGTTAAGTTAGGTTAGGTTCGGTTATATAAGATTTTTACATTTGATTACCCAAATCCAGAAAAAATCCAAGGTTGAGAACCCTAACTTTTGGGTAATGAAATGTAAAAATTTTGTATAACTGGACCTAACTGAACCTAAACTAACCTAACTATAACATAAACGTAACCTAACCTAACAATCTTAACCTAACCATAACTTAACATCTGTGTGGACTTAGAATTTGAGGCACCTACCATATTTTAAAAGAGCCTCTAGCCAAACTAAAACCGTCCCCCAAATAAAACCACCACAAACGTGTTGTACGTTACATATCTTATCACCTATGTCAATATTTTGGTGATCCGTGAAGAGATGCTATTAGTGAAATTTACCGTATTTTCTTCTTAGTTAAGGGAACGGGTAGCTCCGTGGTACGGTGATCGGCTCGTGACCTAAAGGTTGCGAGTTCGATCTTGGTTCATTGAAGCTTAATTTGGTGAGAGAAATATTACTCTTCTTAACCCTAGCAGAACTATATAGTTTATGTAGAGGTGTATCAGATGTTTATAAATGCAGATTTGCAGAGGCGGATATCAACTTGCAGATGCTGATGAAGATATGAGGGGGGAAAAATTGTGGAGACGGATGCAGATTATTTTATTTTTTTTAAATAATGTATAATTTTTAATTGTTTCCAGTTAATAGCAGTTAAATTTGTGGGCAGAATTGCTTGATGTATTCAGTAAAATGGAATCTTTTGTAATCAAATCTAACCTACAACCCTTCAATCCCAATTTTTGTTAATTTTTTTTTTTATTATTTACATTTATGTGTTACTTTGGTTGGTTTATTTGGATACAACTTTGTTACAATTAACTAGTTATAAAGTGTGGTAAATAAGTGGAATGTCAGAAATAAAGCAAAACAAAAAATACCAAACAGAAATTAATGTTCTCTTTTGGATGTTGCATTTAACTTTTGATAATTTGAATTTTGCGGTTTTAATAGTCTACATGGGAGTTCATAGATTATAACATATTTTAAATCATTATAAACATAACTTGATTTATGAACATTTCAAGTTTGAAAAAATGTTTCATCACTTTGTTTGAAAAAAATTGTCTGGAGTTGACATGAAAAACAAAACAAAAAAATCTGTTCGCCTATTTTCTGAATTTTAGTCTGCTTATTTGCTTCTAAAAGTGGGTGCGGAGAGCTGAGGAGCAGACACCAGTATTCTCATGTATAAATTGCACTGATTGAATAAGTTTTCCCATTCCTTGCAGGAAAGGAATTATCTTTTTGTGTGGCATGTCATGGAGCATTGTCAGTCACCCAGGAAATATGCAGGTAAAGCATCTAATTGAACGAATTGTAATGTTTGTGAAGTGCTGGATGTGTACATGTATGTATTGGTAGACAAATGGAAGGAATAATTTGAATATAGTTATAAAAGTTGCTTGAATATTTTAATAGATAGGTATCAAACTGTACTATGCTTTGGTGGGAATGTAAGAACTATGGATTGATAGGTATGGACAAGAGCAAATGCATATGCTAACTTGTCATGGCCACCGCATTTGAAGGAGTTCCTAGAAACAGGCATCAGAATAGACAAATATACATAGGAATGCTGCAGTACTTAGCTACTCATTGCTACTATTACTTAGCTACATAGCTGCCCTTTTCAGAGTGAAAAACTGTAGTGTGATGATAATGAAGGTTAAAATTATTTTCATTCTAGTTGTCTGGGACTGGTTGTCATTTTCTTTGGCATATCTGAAGGTCATCTCAACTCTTCATCTGTCTTGACCTTGACAGCAACAATGGGAGTGGCTGGCTACCTCATCACCAGGACCAAGTTCACTACTTCAGGTGACTTAAACAAAGTCTCTCTATATGCTAGAATAATGCTTAAAAGCCTGATATTTTTATCGTTTATTTTTATTCAAGTGTGTAAAAGGTAAATGTTACATAATTTTAACATTTACTATTCACTAAAGCATGGCTACTGTTACAAACAATGGTACTTTATACTTGAATAATGCATAATATTTTGGTACTTGTTATTAATTTACTTTTATTATGATATTGAATAATCTTGTTAATTTCATAACATATTGTTCACCATACCATTATTATCCTTACAACCAGTGCTAGAGTGCTAAACTGTGAAAAATGGTCCAATGGGAAAAGTAATGGCAATTTTTAATTTTTTCTGGCCTTTATTTTTTATCCTGACCTTTCAACAATTAATGGAGTTGAGCTTACGTTGTATGGTGTTGTCAGGAAGTTGGTAACATACCAACAAACAAATTGAAAGCATAGCCTCTCTTTATACTTAGCTGTTGGAGTTAATTGATTACTGCTATGCATGACTTTCATAGACAATTAAAAATTCTTTGACTTAGTGGAAACTAGGAACCAATGTAGTCCAGCTTGAAGGCTTAAACCTATCTAGAGTGCCTCACAAAAGTAGCTTTGAGACCAGTCTAGCTGGTTTATCAGTGTCACAAAGACGTCCCTTATATGTACTTGTTAATTACAGCTACATATTTCCTTTTAGTATTTCAGGCCATGTATACTTACTCCATTTATGCATATACTCAATAGTCACACACAGACAGTACCTTCTTGGTAATTCATAGTATGTATACTAACCTCACCTGTTATCCATCAGTACGAGATGACTTGAAGGTAGCGTGTTTCTACGTGGTTCTGATCGCCTGTGCATCACCCCTAATCAAGAGTCTCACAGGAAGTGTTGCCACAGACTCCATCAACGCCTCCACCACCTTTCTTCTGCTCCTCCGCCTGGCTGTCCATGACTATGGAACAGAGGTGGCAATGTGAGGGCACTTACTCCTTTCCTTTATTTCATGATGATTTTCAAGTGATTTAGGGAATATCTGCTTGTGGCCTTTGAGAATGTGTTTAGTCATAGACTACACTATACTTGACTGGACACTCGCGACAATTGCTGACAGATGATATTACATTTCGGTCCTATAGATTCCGCTGCTATGAGTGATGACAGATAATACTTCATATATCAGTTCATATTCTACTTAGGACATTGTATTTCATGTCTTTACAATCAGTAATGATTGCTGAACCATGGCTGAACATAAAAAATTATTTTACAACTTTTGCAAATTGGAAATTAACATAAAGATTACAAGTTTGAGTGAAAAATCGTGTGGGAGTTGTGTATAAAGTATATTGTTTATAGCAAAAATTTCTGGCAAATTCGCAATAATTTCTGAAATAAAACATCACATATTGTGAAATCACCATTCCTGAATATGATTTGATTGTAATCAAATGTCATATAATCGTTATATCGGCTTGGGAATGAATTTTTTACAACAATTCGTGGCGCGAAAGGCAAAAGGCGAAAGAGGTCACAAGAAGAAGACCAAAACAATCCTTTACAAAGGTCAACAACATAAATAGTTCAATTCATTGGTCCCATGACGCTATTATAAGTCTCATGGAAAATGTTCATGAGCAGAAGAAGAAGAAGAGAAGTGCTTCCTCCATAACGGCTTGTGTTGTTATGATCAGCTGATTCCACAAGGTTAGTTCTTCTACGTGTGTGACCAGACTGGTAGTCGTATCGCTGTAAATCCAGAAAAAACGGAAGCCAGGCTAGCGTTAGCAAAACCTAGTGTGACCGTAGCTTCATCAGCTTCTATTGTATACTCTGAATCATGCTTGAAATAAGATTTGAAACTATTTCCAAATATTTTGTTTGTTTTCTACGTTTTCACTGTGCATGGCAGGATAAAAGGAAAAGTACGTACGCCGGGAAAGTGATGTATGGTGATAAGATCATTGGGAAGAACATTGCTAGATAGAAGAGGAGGAGGAGGCAATAAAACCAACAAGCTGACTAGAGACCATCACCAATAAGGAATTACAATGGAGTTATTTTACACAGTCTCTGAGAAACGCTCTCTCGATGACACTCAGCAAACATCGTAAGTTGATTAGGAATGTTACGTTTTTTTCTTCTTGATGTTATTTATGGGTATATGAAAGTATGAGTGAAGTATGAGTATGAGTGAATTGATTACGAGTGACTTAGGGTGTTGTGTTCAAGTTTTGATTATATTTTACAATTACTCTCTCAACACTAAAGTGTTGTGTATCCTGCCATGCTCAGTGAAAACATAGAAAACAAACTGAATATTTGGAAATAGTTTCAAATCTTATTTCAAGCATGCATGTATATTAGTATGGACTACATTGGCTATGTATGTATGCGTTTTCAGTTTTAAATTCCAATATTCCTGGAAATTATTGCAAATATGGTGTTTTTATTGGTGTCTTAGGATTTAATAATTGTCGCCCACCGATAACGTATATTGACTAATTTGTTTTTGTTGCTCATAAACATATTTTTCACATCACTCTGAGGTGTTTGCTTTTTGTTTGAGGTTTCTATGATGATTTTAAGTATTTTATTCAAATAAAACAAACAAAAAATCGCCTCAACACATTTGCGAAAGACCCGATTTCGAGTGCACAGTCACGTATGGTGTATTCTATGGTATTGCATATTAATATAGACTACATGGGCTATGCATGTAAGTGTTTTCAGATTGAAATTCCAATATTCCTGGAAATTATTGCAAATTATGTGTTTTTCTTGGTTTCTTAGGATTTAATAATTGTCGGCCACCGATGACGTATGTTGTTTGCTTTTTATTTGAGGTTTTTATCTTAATTCTAAGTATTTTATTTAATTTTTCTAAAAATCTGCCGTAGGGCCTGTTTGCAAAAGATCCGATTTCGAGTGTCCAGTCAAATATAGTGTAGTCTATGGTTTAGTTTATTTAATTTTTATATGGAAATGGTTGCTCACACCCATTGAGATGATTTTATGAAAATTTAGGTAGTGTCACTCTGGTAGAGTACTGCGTTAGCTTTGCCAGCTGTCAGTGGCATCATAGTGGGGAGAACAAAATGAATGTAAGACCACGTCTGAAGCTGAGGCTAGCAAACTCCAATTAAAATTTGCAGACAGTATAGCCTTGGAAGAAGTTGTCCCATCTACAAATTTGAGTCGGAGGTTGTAGGGAGGATTTTAGAAGACTGTGCAGACTAGATATTTTCAATTATAATGATGGTAGAGGAGTACTTAGGGAAGGATGAAAACCAAATGTAGCTTTCATGGGCCTAGAAAAACCATGATAGTTGATGGGGAAGCTCTCTGGAACATTCTGAAAATGTATTATGTTTGAGGGCAGTTACTGGGAGGAATTAAGGCATTTTATAGGGAGGCAAGTGAATGTGTGAGGATGGATGGAGAGCTAAGGGAGAATTTTCCAATAGAAGTGAGTGATACAAGAATGTGTGATATCGCTATGGCTGTTTGATATTTTTATGGTTGGGTGTATGAGAGAAATTAAGGGTTAAGTGGAATATGTAGGTGCAAGACTGAAGATGAATGGAATGGGTTGGGCGGTGGTGGCATAGTTGTTTCCAGATGACACTATTATTTGCAGAGAGTGAAGAGGAACTTCAGATTGATGGATAAAATTTAGTGTATGTATGAGAAGGAAACTAAAGGTGAATGCTGGGAAAAGTAAAGTGATGGTTTCTGAAAGGAAGCAGTGTTAATGGATTTTAGTTCACCTTGTGGGGGTGGGGGGGGTGACAGCAGTAGTAAGGTACTTTTAGGAGGAGAGGTAGAGGCTCTTCTACCATAGCTACCTCCATGGGAGATGTTTCCAGAGTGAACAAAGCATTAGAGACTATAGATAGAAATAGATCGGTAGAACTTTGTATTGTATTTTCTGACTTCTCAGATAAATGAGATAAATGTTATTTGTATAGTTAGAAACATAAACTCATTTCTATGCAGTCTGTTAACAGTATAACATTATTTTTATCATGCTGTGGAATATTTTTTACTTCTATATATTTGTTTTATATTAATGTACAAGGACCAAAGAGGATATATTAAAGGATTTCTTATTTATTCATGTACAGTTCTAGAAAATACTTTTTATCCAGTTTCATGGTAGGAAAAGTAATCATACATATCATGTCTTGATTTTGATACATTCACCCAGTCTTGATATTAACATTGCATTTAAGTACGTATACCTCTACTTTACCTTATTGCATTTGAGTACACCTCCATCTTTAAATATAAAAGATAGTGCCTTTCATTTCACAAATTAAGTCTCGTGCATTACCAAAGAACAGTGTCATCTTATTCACACCTTGCAGAGTGAACCCAACAGTGTCTCACAATGTGGGTCTGTTTGCCTCAGTGTGTTTGGCATCCAGACTGGAGAGTGACCTTGACGTCTTCACTTTGATGACTGTGGCAGTGACTCTGTTTACACTCTTTCCAAGCTTCAGGAGATACTTCCATGTAAGTATATGAAAACAATAATAAGAATGTGTGTATATATACATATATATATATATATATATATATATATATATATATATATATATATATATATATAATATATATATATAATATATATATATATATATATATATATATATATATATATATATATATATATCTGGTGTTCTCTGTGAAACTTGTGAACATATCATACACTTAGCATATTAGTGTGAATAAAGAGTATATATGTACAGCAACTACTTTATTATACATATTCAAATGAAACCAATACAACCAATAATAAAATGTAAGGCAGTTATTGTAACCAGTGGTCTAGAAAAAATATCGATACACTTACATCATATATTTTTTATCATACTTCAAGCTGTTCTAAAGAGATCACAGCAGAGTTAATGCTAATAATATTATAAATCTATTTTTGTTCTTACAATGTAACCAATATATTATACTACTACATAACAGCCAAATAAATCACAACGTTGAAAACACAACAAAAAGCAGCAGCATAAAACAGATTTTCTCTAAACAAAACAAAATCTGACAGCAAGATAATACATATTGGTGCTAGGTGATGTGAAGTGAGGCCGAGTGAATTAGGGGCACATGAAGGAGCCAAGCGGATGGTGATGTGGTCACAGTATTACCTTTGTCATTCAGTGGAAGGGAATGGATGATGCAGTCTTGGCTGCAATATGTGGTGAAGGCAGACTTTCTTGTGGATCTTTTGCATAAAATGATGAATGTGTTGCCCACCCCTGTGTTTGTGATGTAAATATTTGTGTTCACTAGTAATAACTGCTTTATGCTTGTTCCTCAAAATTAGACACCATCTTGTACTTTTGTTCCTCTTATTTTAGAGTAGACATTGTTTCTATATGATACTGTAAAAATTCAAGTTTATCAGTTTGTTGGATTTTTGAGGCCGAGCTTATTTCTTTTACATTGTAGTGAATTCCTTTATGTTTTTTAATTAAGTTGTACCCAACATGTGATTAAAAGATTAGGAGAATTTCGATATAGATCATGGCACCAGACACATTAATGAAAATTATGAATAGGATAATGAGTGAAAGCAACTTGTTTTCATGTAATTATAGTTGTAGTACATGTTTTGTTCTTTGTGATTACTGTTTCTAGATGATACTGTTAAGGTGAAAACGAATGCATAAAAAAATGGGTGGTTTTCTCCACAGAACCAGTTGGGGCCGAGGTGGTCCATGGTCTTGACAGTAGTAGTGGTGGTAGTTACAGCATCAGGAATACTGCTGTTTGCTCCCCACCTCCTGTTGCTCTTTGTAATAGCTCTCTTTGTCTGCAATTTCCTTGTTCCGACACTCTACTTCACCCTTCAGGGTTATAAACAGTAAGTTAAAAGTTCTTAAATGAAATCAGCTGGTAGTTCCCTTTGTGAATACTAACCCATTTGGAATGATTACTGCTACTGAAATGTATCATAACCAATGAAGTTTTACTTGGGAGTGCAAAGATTGCTATGTGCTAAGAAAAATTTGAGTATTGGAAAAGGTGAAAAATAAAAGCAATCACATATACCACTACTGAAATGGTAGACCAGTCCATCCCCACCTTCATGTAGTGCGCACCATTATTATAGAAGTAGAACTAACGGGGAGGGTGCTGCACAACGTCAATGTTTTTTTCGTTTTTACTTTTGACAATTCTTGCGGCCTGTGTCCCTCTGGAAAGAGCATTGGACTAGCGTTGCCAGCTGCCAGTGGTCCCATTGTGGGAGAACAAGATGGCTATGGGGTGAGAGGGACCTTCACCTTGCCCTGGGGGAGAAAATTCATGTCTAAGAGTTGCATCAATAAATGTGAATGGCCTGAATGCTTTAGGGAACAAGTCGTCAGATACTATAGATAGAATAGATAAATAAGTATAGACATAATGCTACAGTAAAAACAAAACTAGAAATCTGTTTCACCATTACATGTGGTTTTCCATATGTAATGCCCTGCTACTACTCACATTACATATTTCCTTTTCAGAAACATATATGGACCGTGGGATGAAGCACAGATTGAAGGCAGATAGGAAATCTTAATATATTATCCACTCATCTCTGTCGGCTGATCGTCTATTCCAGGTCACCCTAGCAAAATTACCTAATTCATCTCTCCATCTAGTTTCTAGTAATACATCATAAGGTATATCAATTAGTTTTTGTATGGTGCAGAAGGAATTTCTTAATAAAAAGTTATTTATTTTACTTTACAGACTGGCTTTTTGTTACATCCTTTGTGAAAGATGCATGCATCTGAAATATAGCTTCTTCCTCAGACATTCCTGTAAAATGAGATTCACTTAAGCCTACCATGGTAACTTGCATCGAAATGTAGACTACCCCACCCATTACAAGGCTAAAACTACAATCACCACAATCTTGGTATACAACCTCACCGATGTGTTCATTTGCTCCTCTCCTGGAGAAGTAAGAATACTGAAGAGAAATCTTTCTCTGATAGACCTGAATTGCACATCAATCTGTAAATCTGGAAAATAACTATCCGTTACAATGTTTTTCTTAGAGATGACCAAGTACAGGTTGTTTATCTTCACAGTTGAATACAAAGAAGAGAGCATATTAGAATTTTGAGGCTGCATAGTATATGGGTTTTCTGTAGCAAGAAAAGTCCTCACTGACCTGATGAGCAAGTGAACCGAGGGGTGTTGGGCTCTGGGTATCTGTAGCTGCTCCCTGTGCCAGTCCCAAGTCCTTTGTCATTAATGCTGTTCCAAAGCCTCCCTACACATGTAGAAAAAACAAAAAAAGGAACTATTGGTGAATTCAACGTACAATCTAAACAAAATAAAATCTTGTCCAAAGACTACACGCACACAATATATATATATATATATATATATATATATATATATATATATATATATATATATATATATATATATAAATGGAATGTACTTTGATCTTGGAATTCCTGGTTCTTTCCCAATTACTACATTTTATGACAAATTGAAATGGAAAAAATTGATGAGAAAAACATGAACCATGTTTAACCAACAGGCAAACACATGGTGACAAGAAATTGTAACAAACCCTAAAGAAAAATAACTGAACAGGAATCATCTACCTGAATATATAGCAATAAAGAGGTATTTTGGTGAATGTGGTCAAGGATTGAAAATGAAGGTATGAATATGGAAACACACCTGGTAGTTGTTAGAGGAAGGCACATTATCCAGCACACCAGGGACCGGGTTGTACAATTCACTCGCCCAACACCTTCCTGTGGCAGTGTTGATGATGCTTGCCATCAACTTTGGCTCTAGACCCAATCTATATGTAAAATGAATAATCAAAACATGACTACATTTCACCTACTACTGAATTCTAAAGGCAACCTTATGTCTTTGTTTAGAAAACAAAGGACAGTCAGGCAGAAAATGTATTTTTATTTTATTGAAATGGAGAGGAGGGATGTCGCAAAGGCTTCAACTTAGATTTTGTCAGATTAGGAATAAGTAACAAATATAAGGTAATGTGGTTGTGTATGTCATTTGTGTGGCACAAAAGTGTGTGTGAAGAGACATGAACTCACTAGGTCATTAAATTTCATTTTGACCACTATCCTGAATCTCAACTCAACTTCGAGTAATAAGTAGGATTATTATGATATCAACAATGAAGGAGACAGACAATGATATACTTAACTTGATGGGGAGAAGAGCTGTTACTGGAATATAATTATACATTTCAAATGACTGCCTGCTAAAGCCATCAAGAGACACCCTTTATATCTGATCATCCACGACATTGCAAAATCAAATGTCTTCTGGCTCACCTCATTCCCAAGTTCATAGTCTCGGCTGTTCCAATCATGGTGATTGCAAGCAACATATTATTGCAAATCTTCACCGCCTGTCCGTTCCCCACCTCGCCACAGTGAACAATATTCTTCCCCATGGCTGAAAGCAATTCCTTAGCTGCCTCAAATTCCTTCTCCTCTCCCCCAACCATGAAGGTGAGGGTTCCACCTTTTGCTGCATTAATGCCCCCTGACACAGGAGCATCCATGAATACAGCTCCCTTCTTGCTTGCTAGGCTTGCCATTTCCTTAGATATAGTTGGGTCGATGGTGCTGCTGTCCAGGATGAGTGTTCCTGGCTGTATTGTCCTGAGGAATGTTTCTGAATTAAGACAGTTATGCCTGCTTAAATACTTGTGAAATAAATGTGTATCATGGTATGTATATTATTAGGCTAAAGATGGTTGTAGGCAGGAAGGGAGGGGTGGTGGAGGGGGAGTAAGGTAAAGTGTATGGACAGGTAGTGACCCATTACTATAATTTCACATCAAGTTAAGACCATATGGGTGAAGAGGTCGTCCAGGTCACAAAAGCAAAGTTTGAAGAGAATAATAGTAATTTCCTTGGCTTTCTAGGTAGAAGCAATTAGGAAATAACACTTACTGATCAAAGACGAAAAAAGGTAGAATTTAGAACACACACAACAAACATAATGTACTTATAACTTATGAGAACACTGAGAGCTTTCTATCTATCTACATACATTTCGATACTGTTTCTTAGAGTTTCCTCAAGGTGATCATAGAAGTCCCCACTTGGTCCGTCCATACATTTTACCCTTACACATTCCAGTTCTCTCACTCTTCCATCATCTGAGAATTTCTCTTATAAAAATATTGTTAATTAGTTAATACAAAAAGGGTGTCATTCATCAAAGGTCATATGGCACTTTTAAAATATAAGTAATTTTCATTTACTAACTGGAAGACACCCTTGTCACCCGTATAACAAGATCGCACATGCTGGGAGTTGGGCAGCATGGTGATGACACGGTCCACTTTGCTGGCCACTTCTGAGGGGCAGGAAGCTATACTGGCTCCCTCATCTTCTAGTCGCTTCATTGCTTCATCACTCACATCATAGACAACAATGTTGTGGCCCTGAAACGGCAAGGCAAAAAAAGAGCAAAAGTAAGGTTAGTTGTGTAATAATTCCAAAAATACTAACAAATTTCTACATATTTATTTTCACTAAGACTCTATTAGTGCAGACATAAAAAGACAAAAGTAAGCATAAACTAAGGCTTCGGAATCATCATACTATCACAGGAATTAAGTAATATGAATACAATGCCACATTATTCAGTTACATGGAAATTTAAAAATCTTTGGTTCTAAAAATTATTATCATGTAATGCACAACACACAATACATAAAGGAAGATCTACAATTCACCTTATTCAATAGATTGACTGCCATTGGTCCACCCATGTTACCAAGGCCGATGAACCCGACATTAGTGCTTGGCTTGTGGTGGTGCTGACTGACTGCAATACAGGCACACAGGATAAAGATAACATTTCTTTTACTTATTTACTTATATATATATATATATATATATATATATATATATATATATATATTATATATATATATATATATATAATATATATATATATATATATATATATATATATATATATATATATATATATATATATATTTTTCTTTCCATGTGAATTTACAAACTTTCTCTTAAATGAAAAAAAAGCAAAAATGTTCAATGCTGTTACAATTTAAAACTTTTCTTCCGAATTTCCACAAAAACCTTAAGACACCTGTATAACTATAATATTGTGTGGAGGAGGAATGCTCCCTACCCTCTCCCCCACTCTTCATGGAGAG
Organism: Cancer borealis; assembly: GCA_036785275.1. Classification (NCBI taxonomy): domain Eukaryota; kingdom Metazoa; phylum Arthropoda; class Malacostraca; order Decapoda; family Cancridae; genus Cancer; species Cancer borealis. The sequence continues at coordinate 2,546 of JAXIVD010004627.1, read as the reverse complement.
GTTTGGTCATACATAATGTTAGGTTTAGTTTAGAAATGCCCTTCACCCAATTACAGAACTAAACTTAACCCATTGTCATAACCTAACAACACCAAAGAAGAGGGGAGGTATGGTTTCGCCTCGTCATTAAATGAGTTTTACAGATGATTCAAGGTTTCTGTGCAATTAAGGAAAAGATGAAAAATATGGTTTCGCAAGTCTAGTAGATAGACACCCATATATATACTTAATAATTATCCTCAAGATAATACTAATAATGCCGAAGGTCACATACTGGGGCGCGGCATGGTACTGTACGTGACTTACAACACTATCTACAATGTCTACCTTGAGTGTCCTTGGCCGGTGTTTTATGCAATGAGTTGGATTTTGCGACAGAATATTTATTTATAGAAAACCAGCCAATATCTCCCTAATACACTTGAGACATCATCTCAGCTAACGTACAACCCGGTTTTTTTCAAGAGTATTTTTTGCAAAGCATCTGTTTTATGGTAATCTTGGAAAAAGATATTCGGGTTGTAAATCCCTAGCTCTAAATGTTTTTCCACTTTAATCTTCTTGCTGTTACCTGATAAGGCCCGGCAGCTGTTGAATGTGACAGCATAGCGACAGGCCGTTTGAAGCGAGGAAATTTTGGATCTAAAGAGCGCCATTCGTGACACAGATTCTGAGGACTTTCTTGTTTTCACCGAGAAATTGTTTGATCTTGATCCTGGATGTGTGTTCTGTAACATCAAGATGGGGATCGTTGGTATAGCCTTTGTTACGGCACCCTTTCACACTTCGCCAAGGCAGGTGCCAGGCCACAGCCTTCTCTAGACAAGGCTAGAGGTCTAGAGAAGGCTGTGGCCAGGCCAGCACCCCAGAAGGCAGGTCACAACCCCTGGCTAACATCCGGTACTCATTCACTACTGGCTGGGCTGGACAGGGGCATGGTTGTAAGGAGACCGCACAACTTATCTTATCCGTCCGGGTGTGTGTGCGTGCGTGCGTGTGTTTATTGGTGTAACATATAAGGAGTATGCGTATATTTACCTTGAGAGTAATTTTCCATACGTATTGTCCGATCCATGGATAGGGCTGTGACCATTAACATATTACAAACTGCATCCTCTTGTTCGAGTCACAGTAAAAATGTTGCACCTTGAGCGAGACGCAAATCTCAATCTGATGAGTGACAGGCCGAGACGTTCCTAATGAACTAACAAGCAGTGTGTGTGTGTGTGTGTGTGTGTGTGTGTAATTATCTAGTTTACCTAGTTGTAGCATACAGGGCCTGAGATACACTTGTGTGGTCCTGTCTCGATCTGTATCTATATTTGTCCAGTTTGTCCTACGGATTAAATTGTGAAAATAGATGATCCTTAACTTTTTTATTATTAATATATATGCACTAATTTTTTCATTAAATCATGAGGTAAATAGTTGATGAAATAAGTCAAATACGATAATAGTTCTCGAAGGCTACGAAAGTGTCGTCCAATTCCGCCATTCAAATTCCACTTGGAGCCGAGACGTGACGAACGCAGGATCTGTCAAGGCAATTTGCACGTTGTTATACAATAAATAAGTATAATGACTTCTAGGTTAAGATAACATATTGTGGATGTATAAAAGGTTAATTTAAGTGATGATTAGTGTGTTTAGTGCGAGGGAAGGCAGATGATAGTGATAATTAGGGATTTATATACAAGATGGCGGGCAGGCAGGCAGGTAATTTTAACACATTAATTAATAACCTTGTAATCTGTTATTTTGTTGGTGTATTGAGATTATTTCCACGTTATTATTTACGTACTGATTTGTGTGTTAATTAAGGAAGGTGATATAAGGGTGATATACCGTATATACCGGACTATAAGACGAGATTTTTTGCCAAGTTTAAGGCTTCTAAATCTAAGGGCCGTCTTATACACCGAGAATAATACACAAACCTATAACTCCGTGATGAATATTCAGCGCCACTGTACCTTGGAATTCATTCCGCATGCACACACGTGTATGCATAATATATATATATATATATATATATATATATATATATATATATATATATATATATATATATATATATATATATATACACACACCTACACACACATGCACAGACGTGCGGGTCCACCCTAACTCTATGGGTGTCGAATGTTTATTGTTTACTGATAATGTCACGTGCGGGCCACAACACCGGGGTGGCGGGCGACACTGGTGATGAAGCTGCAGACGACAACCCAGATGATGCAGAATTTGACTCGTATGATGATGCCCTTGAACATGTATCTAAAGATATATTTGACATGCTTATTGTATCAGATGATGATTTTGAAGGTTTTTAATTAAATATCTATGTTTCAAATGTTTGAGGCAATTGTTGAAACAAGGTATTAGAGTATGGCGGTGCTGATGTTTATGATAATGTTTCTTTACGTTTTGAAAAATTCAGACTATTGTTTAGTAAAAGTAGTATACGTATAATATGTAGTTTTTTAATTCCTTTAACTACTTACATCTTGAGCAACTAGTGTTGGAAGTAATTGTTGGAGTAA
>JAXIVD010004626.1:22500-34495 GCA_036785275.1 Cancer borealis | reverse complement strand
CACACACACACACACACACACATATTTAATTCTTCCCACGCTACTAGTGTTTACATGCTTCGCTGAATTACCTTATAATAATGGTCATGCGAAATAATGATGATGATGATGATGATGATGATGATGATTGTGATGATGATAACAATAATGATAATAATAATAATAATAATAATAATAACAATAATAATAACAATAATAATACCACACCATACCACCATCACCACCACCACCACCACCACCACCACCACCACCACCACCACCACAAGCATATCAACATAAAATTTGTGAGTTGGTCAATTAATCACTAAATAATTACAGGAAATATGCTTTAACGTTTTCTACTTCATTATCTCTCTCTCTCTCTCTCTCTCTCTCTCCCTCTCTCTCTCTCTCTCTCTCTCTCTCTCTCTCTCTCTCTCTCTCTCTCTCTCTCTCTCTCTCTCTCTCTCTCTCTCTCTCTCTCTCTCTCTCTCTCTCTCTCTCTCCTCTCTCTCTCTCTCTCTCTCTCTCTCTTCTCTCTCTCTCTCTCTCTCTCTCTCTCTCTCTCATTTCTATCTATCTATATATCCCTATTTTTCTCTCTCTGTGCTCCGTAAGTATCTTCTCGCCGGTAAACAGTGATTCGAAGCAGGTGTTGACTCGGTCTCGCAGGTGTTTCGGAGCCTCAAGTCAGTGAACCCTCCCGATGGTCAGTGCCCGAAGCGTCCCAGCCGAGTGTTGGGCGTCGCGGGTGAGGGAACCGCTGTGTGACTATCCGCCAGGGGCACACACACACACACACACACACACACACACACACACACACACACACACACACACACACACACACACACACACACACATATGCAAACACAAATGAATCTCTATGTACTAATTAGGAAAACACTTAAGGACATGAAAGTATTGAAAGTATATTGGAAGTAAGTTAATTACAGTCATTTAGTTGTATATATTTCTAAGTTTATTTTATTTTTTCATATTCTCTCTAAATTATTTAAAAAATCTGAATAATTAACATCAATTGTATGACATCAAATTCCTACTCAAACACAACCACGAAACAGTGATATAAATAACATATAATTAACATATAATTAACATATCATAGGAACTGAATGAAAGAACACCAATGATTTTCTTTCCTTACCTCATAATTAGTCTTCATTTATTTATTTAACCACATAATTACCAATGAAATGCTTAATCTGAATATATGACACGTCTATAGACTGGGTTAACGTGTCTCTGTGTCCTCATGGGAACCGCAGACGAGGGTTCTTTATCGTCTAGAGGAACACATAGGAACACATAGGAAGAACAAACAGCAACAGGCCTACTGGCCCTTACGAGGCTGTTTGTGATAAACTAGACTACACTATCAAATCTGGGATGAAGGATACAGGATAGTAAGGGTGAGGGATTCTCCCACCAGCCACGACTGGCAGGAGAGGAAGGCCAACCATGCAATATAAGTAAAAATAAATAAATAAATGCGTGGAATTAGATTAGTCTATCCTATTACTACTGTCACTAACACTACTACCTGGCAAGCGATGTCAGGCCCCTAGCGACGTCCTTCCGAATCGAGATTTTGTAATTACTGTACATTAGAAGGAACTTGCTCAAAGTTTACTATGTTGACGAATAATGTTTTAGTTGCGGATTGGCTTCTAAGTATTTGTCCAGTCTATTTTTGAATGTATTAATTGTTTTACTGTCGACGACATTGGCGGGCAGGGAGTTCCAAACGTTAACGATCCGATTGAAAAAGAAATGTTTGGCTTCGTTTGATGTGAATCTTTTACCAGTAATCTTAAAAGTATGACGTCTTCTTGTTATATTTGATCGATCAAAAGTAATGTAATCTTCTGCATTGATATTATCAAATCCTTTAATTATCTTGAACATTTCAATTAAATCTCCTCTCATCCTTCGTTTTTCGAGGCTGAATAAGTTTAATTCTTTAAGTCTTTCTTCATAAGGTTTATTTTTCAGCCTTGGAATCATTTTCGTTATTCTACGCTGGACTCTTTCCAGTTTGTCAATGTCCTTTCTGTAATATGGGGACCAGAACTGTACGCAATATTCAAGATGAGGTCGTACTAGTGAATTATGCAGTTTTAATATGACTTTTTCTGATTTATTTTCGAAAGTACGCCCAATAAAGCCGACCAATCTGTTAGCGGTTTTAACTACCTCTGAGCAATGCTGACTGGGTTTTAAATCGCTTGATATTGTGATTCCTAGATCTTTTTCCTTGTTCACTGCAGAAAGTAGTTTTCCATTCATTTGGTACTGAACGTGATCATTATTTCTTCCGATATGTAGTACCTTACATTTATCAACGTTAAATTTCATTTGCCATTTATTGGCCCAAGACGTTAGTCGATCAAGGTCTGATTGTAAGACTTCTCTGTCACTTGTCGAAGTTACTTTACTGGCAATTTTCGTATCGTCAGCGAATTTTGATATTTTGCATGAGATCCCATCATCTATGTCATTAACATACTATGTCATTAACATATATCAGAAACAAAATAGGGCCAAGTACTGAACCCTGTGGTACGCCACTTTTTACGTTTAACCATTGAGAGGAGACACCGTTTAAGACTACTCTCTGTTTACGTTCAGAGAGCCAGTCCTGAAGCCAATTGTAGATGCTACCAGAGATACCATGAATCTTTAGTTTGTTAAGCAATCGTTGATGGGGAACTTTATCAAAGGCCTTTTGAAAATCCAGATATATGATATCTACTGCTCTGCTTTCATCGTACGTGTCAAAAACATTGTAAAAGAAGTCTAATAAGTTAGTTAGACATGAACGTTTATTACGGAAACCATGTTGTGAGGGTTTAATTATATCGTTGTCTTCAAGGAATTTCACCATATTGTCACGAATGATTGTCTCCATTAATTTACATACTACTGACGTCAGACTGATTGGCCTATAATTTCCGGGTTGTGACTTGTCTCCCTTTTTGAAGATTGGGGTTACATTAGCACGTTTCCAATCTGATGGAACTTTACCAATCCTTAAGGATTTATTGAATATGATTGCAAGCGGTTTACTGATCTGATGCTTGACCTCTTTCAAGATTTTCGGGGAAATTTTATCTGGTCCAGGGGTTTTATTATTTTTCATCTTATCGATTTTTTGTTCAACGTCATTTTCTACGATGAGTAAATCATTTAAGAAGTTTTCGGTTCTTCTAGTCTCGAGTGGTTGAAACGATGAACAATCCTCTTCTGTAAATACGGATGCAAAAAAGTTGTTTAGGATTGTAGCCATTTCATTTTCGTCGTTTGTGTGATTTCCTTGTCCTTTAGTAAGTGGACCGATATTACAGGTAAGGGCTTTTTTACTCTTAACAAAACTATAAAATTCTTTAGGATTAGATTTACATGATTCCGCTATATATTCTTCAAGGTTATTCTTGCTGCGCTTTATTAGTCTCTTAGTTTCGCGACGAACTCTGTCAAACTCAACTTTGTCATCTTGGTTTTTAGTTGATATATACTTATCGTACGCGTGTTTTTTGAGAGAGAGGCTGTTTTTTATCTCATCGTTCCACCATTTTGGTTTATTCTTCCTTGCTGAACGTCTGTAACGATACGGTACACATACTCTAATAGCTTCGTTCAGCTTTGTGGTAAAGGCCTCCCATGACCTATCAATATCTGATTCTGACTCTGACAACAGTTCACTCCAGTCAGTGTCTTCTAGAATTGTCCGCATTCTGGTGAAATTTGCCCTTTGATAATTTGGTACCCTCTCCTTACTGTCATTTACTTTTATTTCCTTCATTTTCAAGTTGAACGTAATTATCCGATGGTCGCTTGAGCTGAAAACTGGGCCAACATTTACGTTGCTGACTATCTCTTCGCTTGTTGAAAGAATGAGGTCAAGGGTATTTAAGTCGCGCGTCGGTTCATGAACGTGTTGATGTAATTCGCTCTCTAATAAATTCGTGTACAGGTCGTGTCCTGCATGTGATCTTAACGGATTTCCCCATCTCGTTACTGGCAAGTTAAAATCGCCCATAATGATTGTTTCACATTGACTAATTGTTTCGGAGATTGATTCGAAAAGCAAACGGTCAATTTCAGCGGGTCTTCCTGGTGGTCTGTAAATCAATCCAAGTATTTTTCTGCTCGAGTTACTCTTTAATTCGATGAAAACTGTGTCCACTCCGTTGATGGGTTCTGTTTTAAGGGAGATCGGATGGAGCGAGCTGTGAATATATAGGATTACACCACCGCCAATTTTGTTTTCTCTTTCACAGCTAAAAATTGTATAACCGGATAACTGAAATTCTGCAATGTAATCTCTGTTCGACGTGTCTAACCATGATTCTGTGACTCCTATGATATGGTACTGATCCATTGCGGCGAGAGCTTCAAGATCAGTGAATTTATTTCTGATGCTGCGAGCATTTACATAACAAACTTTAATATTCGGATCAGTAGCGTCATTAGCATTAGGATTAGTGGTGACGATTGGATCAGCTGTGACATTATTATTTGGCTCAGTGGTGGCATTACACGGAGAAACTATGATGTCTTTGCTGCTCTCGTCCGCTCGGCGTTTTTTGACCTATAAAGAAAAACTTTATCACTGAAAAGTCTGCCCAAGCGAGCATGCCCAACACTGTTCAGGTGCAGTCCGTCGTACTGGAAAAGAAGTGGGTTATTGTAAAAGTCATCCCACAGGTTTAGGAAGTCAACACCTTCCTGTGAACAGAGGGATTCGAGTCTGTGGTTGATGATGAGCGCCTTGCCGTAGAACCTCGGTTCAGCAACTATCTTGGGAAGAATGCCTGAAATAACAATGTTATTAGACTTAGTCTGTACTGGCGGATCATCTTCCTGTACTTTTCAAGCAACTCCTCGGGTCTTGTGGATGACACATCGTTTGTTCCTGCGTGGATGATAAAAAGAGTGTTATTGTCTGCGTCGCTGGTGACCTCTTCGCATACATCTGTTATATCGTCAAGCTGGCTCCTGGAATACAGTAACGCCTTTCTGTTATTTGGAGCGCGTCCCACTGAACTCAATCAGCTGCCCACGTAGGATGGAGTCACCCACCAACCTGTCTCTCCTGTTTCCTCTTGTGTCGATCCGATCACCTGGAATGTGTTAAAAGTCTTTTGTGTTAGTGGTTTTCTAGGGATTCTAAGAGGCACTCTAGGGTAGGGGGAGGTGGAGGAGGAGGGGAGGAGGAGGAGAAGGAGGAGAGGAGGAGGAGGAGGAGGAGGAGGAGGAGGAGGAGGAGGAGGAGGAGGAGGAGGTGGAGGAGGTGGTGGAAGAGGAGGAGCTGGGAGCCTTGTCCCTTCCTGAGACGTGCTGAGTACCTGGTATCTGTTAGAAATTTCGTGGTTAGAGGTTCCTAGGAATTATAGTAGAGCGCCCCCTGGAAACTCTCCAAGAATACGAGTCCTGGGAGGAGGAGGAGGAGGAGGAGGAGGAGGAGGAGGAGGAGGAGGGGGGGCGGAGGGAGGAGGAGGAGGAGGAGGAGGAGGAGGGGGAGGAGGTGGCGGAGGTGCGGAGGAGGCGGTGGAGGAGGAGGGGACGGAGGTGGAGGGAGAGAGGAAGAGGAAGAGGATGAGGAGGAAGAGGAGGAGGAAGGGGGGAGGGAGGAGGAGGAGGAGGAGGAGGAGGAGGAGGGAGGAGGAGGAGGAGGAGGAGGAGGAGGAGGAGGAGGAGGAAGGGAGAGGGGGAGGGGGGAGGAGGATGAGGAGGAGGAATGAGGAGGAGGAGGAGGAGGAGGAGGAGGAAGGAGTGGAGGCAGAGGAGGAGGAAGAGGGGGTGGAGGAGGAAGAGGAGGTGGAGGAGGAGGCGGTGGCGGAGGAGGCGGTGGGGGAGGAGGAGGAGGAGGGGGAGGCGGAGGCGGAGGCAGAGGAGAAGGAGGAGGGGGAGGACGAGGAAGGAGGGGCAGAGGAGGAGGAAGGAGGGCAGAGGAGGAGGAAGAAGGGGCAGAGGAGGAGGAGGGAGGGGCAGAGGATGGGGGGGAGGAAGAGGAGGAGGAAGCTGGAGGACTGTCGGAGGTAGTGGAGGTGGGGGTGGAGGGGTAAGAGGAGGAGGTGAAGGCGAGGAGGAGGTGGCGGTGGGTGAGGATAGGGAGGGTGAGGAGATGGAAGAGGAGAGGGTAGGAGAGAATTTACCAGCGACTAAGGCGGCCAATTCCTCGCGTAAGGCTGTCATTTCGCGCTCATGTAAACAGAGTCTACAAATTGTACTGTCGGAAAATTTTTTGACAAATTTTCTGAACAAGATTCGCACAATTTCATTGTAGAAGGCATTCTGAAAGGCTGAGAAGCTTTTTTTTTTTTTTTTTTTAATAACTTAAGACAAAATTAAGTATGCGATGAGCGTGCTGGGTGTGTCAGCCGCGGGCAGGCTGTCCCAGGGAATTCCTTGTGGCTGGCCGGGGAGAGGTCAACAAGTAGGCCTAGTTAGTCTAGACAAGGAAAAAAAGCGGACACAGCTTAACACAAAATATAATCACAGGCAAAATAAGTACAGTATAAATGAGTACAGATATACAATACAAAATAAATACAATATGTAGCACTGGTGTTTATATGAAAGACAATATGGTATGTGATCACTATGGATGTGAAGGGCTGTGTGATTTGTTTGTTTGACTGATACGAAAAATATTTAATTACGAAAGGTGTGTATGCTTTGTGTAATGCAAAGGTACACTTATCGCAACGAAGAAAGATGAATGCAGCGCGTGGGACGAGTGGATGTCTCTTATACACCGCGTGTAGTTTTAGCACACGAGCGAGGTCAGGTCTAGCCTAGACGAGGTCACGGGCTCAACTGAGACGAGGTTCACGGGCTCAACTCAAGAGTAGGAGGAGGAGGAGGAGGAGGAGGGAGGGAGGAGGAGGAGGTTCGCCTGAGTGACACGGAACACTAAGCTCAATACTGGATGAGAACAATTCACTATTTGTGTGGAATGTTGAGAAGGGTTACCTGCCTATACCTGTCCTGCCACCACCTGCCCTCATCCCAGCCAGCCAGCCAGCCAGCCAGCCGGCCCTCACCTGAGCCCACCTGCCTTCCATCACCTGCCTGCTTACCCTCCCGTCCTCTCCTCCTCCTCCTCCTCCTCCTCCTCCTCCTCCTCCTCCTCCTCTTCACCATCTCGTCTTCATCTCTCTTCTTCCTCTTCCTCCTGGTTTTTCTCTTATTTTCTTGTTGCATCTTTCATTTATTTGTGTTTTATATGTTTTTTGTGTTTATTTGTGTATTTAATTTTATTTTATTTTTTTAGTTTTCTTTTCATTCATTCTTAATTTTCTTTATTTGTTCGCCTTTTTCTAATGTCTTGCTCTTATTATTTTCTTCTGATTCCTGTTGATGTTGTTGTTGTCTTTATTGTCGTTATTATTAATTTTTGTTGTTCTTCTTCTTCGTCTTTTATTTCTTCTTCGTCATCTTCTTTTTCTTTTTCACTTTATGTGCTTTTTAAAAACTACTCTTTCTTGTTATTATTTTAGTTTTTATTCCTCTTCTTATTGTTATTATATCATCATTTTTTTCTTAATTACATTCATATTCCCCTCCTCCTCCTCCTCATCTGTACCTATTGTGGCTTGACCTACACTATACACATGTCAAATTACATCATATATCTCACTTTTCTTATAAATTCCGTAGTAATTATTTTCTTCAATACTTAAAGAATATAATAATAGTACTCCTGTTTGAACCTGACTTTCCTTAGCAATTTTACAACTAGTATAAATAAATATAAAGTAATTCAATTAAATATCAGAGCAAAGACTTAATAATCCGTTGGTGTTTGTGATCATTTGTAATCCTCCTCCTCCTCCTCCGTTTCCTCTTCCTCCTCAGCCACCACCTCGTTAATCCTCCTGCCCTGCCCCCCCAACCCCCCTCTTCTTCGCCTGGGCACGTGTCTAACATCTCCAGTCATGTTACCTCCTCCTCACCTTTGCTTCCAGTCATCGCCTCCTCCTCCTTCTCCTCCTCTTCCTTCTCCTTCTCCTTATCCTTTTATTTCTTCCTTCCCTCATCTATTCCTACTATGGACATGGTATGAAAAAGAGGCAGATGTGGTGAAGGTAAAGATGAAGAGAGAGAGAGAGAGAGAGAGAGAGAGAGAGAGAGAGAGAGAGAGAGAGAGAGAGAGAGAGAGAGAGAGAGAGAGAGAGAGAGAGAGAGAGAGAGAGAAAGAGAGAGAGAGAGAGAAAAAAAAAAAAATTAAGAGTAAAAAATATCATTAATGTTTGTCTAGTGTGTATATTTTGTTTGCTTATGTAACTTTAATTGAAAAGAAACACCCACGCACGTCATTGCTACTACTACTATTACTACTACTATTACTACTACTATCCCTAACACTTGTACCATCATCGAATTTTCTAAGGTATGACCACCACCACCATCATCACCATCACCATCACCACCACCACCATCACTATCATCACCATCGCCCTGCCCTCACTTATTATTTTCGTCAACAGTCAAACCCGCATAGTAAGGCAGGCAATTTACGTTTTGTCTCTCTCTTTCTCTCTCTCTCTCTCTCTCTATCTTTCTTTATCTTTATCTATTCATGAGGTTTCTAGTTTGTCCGTTATCCATTTACTCTTTTTCTGTGTTCTTCATTTTTTTTGTTCCTTTACCTTTGGATTTGTCTTCGTTTTTCCGTTTATTCTTTTCACTTGACTGGTTTTATTGCATCTCACGATTTTTCATTTGTAATAGTTGTAAAGGCAGGTTTTTATTATCTCTCTTTTCTCTCTCTCTTTTTATCTATCCATCTATCTAGTTATCTATTTACTTATCTATCTAGCTATCTACCTTTATATTTACCTATTCATCTGCCTATATATATGTACATATATTTTTTTCTCTCATACACACACACTAACACACATGTACGTATATCTCCATCTTTTCCACCACCACCTCTTCCCTCCTCCTCCTCCTCCTCCTCCTCCTCCTCCTCCTCCTCCTTCTCCTCCTCCTCCCCCCCTGGTACTGCAGCTGGTAGTTGGAGCCGCTGGGTTGGGAGCAGCTGTTGAGCCGTAGCCGCAAGTCTTCTCCCAGCTCCTCATCCGCCCTCACCCCCCACTATTCTATTTTATTTTATTTTACTATTTCCACTTCTATCGTTCGTTATTTTTATATATATAATGAAAAACACCATTAAATCATACACCCGGTTTGTATATCATGTTTCTGGGAAAGTTAGATTAGCAAAATTGAGTTTCTGCACATAAAAGGTTATACAAATACCGTGGGAAGCGATGCTATATTTGTACTGTTGATTCATGAAAGATTATTATCAATTAGGGTAAAAAGAATAATTCATTGAACTCCACTCGACTTCACTTCCCGGGAGAGAGAGAGAGTGTGCTAAGACGACGAGATGTGAATAGACGGAGGTGAACGCCACTAACTCACTTATGTTGTCTGTTTGTGTTAGAATGGTGAGAACGTTAATAGTTGCAGTCGTACACAGTCACACACACACGCCACACCTGGAAAAGTATTATTCCTTACTACCTGTCCGATGCTACCACCTACTCAGCCAGGAATTATAATAAGTTTGACTATTTAATGAAGCGTTTTAATTATTTCCTGAGATTATCGTGTTGTTTACATTATATCATGCGTGTAATTATTTAATATTTTCTTTTTTTATTTTGTTTTGTTTGCTTTTGTATATTCGTTTGTTTTTTTGATTTTGTTAATATGTGGTGTTTGTCTGTTAAGTATGTATGTTTATGTGTGTATGTTTGTCTGTATATCTATGTTACTCTCTCTCTCTCTCTCTCTCTCTCTCTCTCTCTCTCTATCTTTCTTTCTTTCTTTATCTATTTATCCATCTATCTATATCTCTCTTTCTCTCTTACATGTACATTCTAAACACGAAACAAAAGAAAAAAATAACTCAAAAAGGGAATGAGATAAAAAAAAATATGCTAATCGTAATCTAAGTGACTCCCTTTTGAGTATTGAGAAAAAGTGTGTAAATACTTATAAGAGTGTTACGAGAGTGTGTAATCTATGAAGTGTGTGTCTATGATGTGGCCGAGCAGCGTGATGATTGGGTAGAGTGAGGGAGGCGCAGCTAGGGAATCAAAAGTTATGAGTGACAAGAGAAAAATCTATGAAAGGAAAAATAAGAAAAAACTATCACGTTTATCCCGACCATAGAAGAAAGACGACCGTGTGGCGTAGCATTTTTGGATTATGTGTACGTGACAAACTCCTTTTTTTTTTTTTTTGGTATATATATATTTTTTTCTTCATCCGTCTTATACTGGAATTTTTTTGATAGATCTAAATTTTTTTTTACTCATTAACAAGTATTTTATAGACGTTATCAATATATTTTTTTGAGATAAATCGTATGTAAGAAGAATATTTCATTTTCACCGCCGTCATCCTAGAAATTAGTGATTAAAGTTCATTCAAGACAAGTTACAGCTGCCATTAGTGAATCTCCTTATCAGCTGACCAGATAGTGTGACAAGATAAGCATTTACTACAAATACGATTCAATGCAAATTTCAAGTAATAATATTATATCTTGCATAATGACTTGTCTTGGTTCCCGCCTTTCCTCCCTCTATAATGAGCACTCCTTACTCCTCTTCCTCTTCCTCTTCCTCCTCCTTCTCTTTCTCCTCCTCCTCCTCCTCCTCCTCCTTCTCCCCCTCCAAGCACTGCAAGACTCATCAACTGTCTGGCAATTGCACACAGTCATTCCCTCCCCTACCTCCCTCCCTCCTTCTCTCCTTTCTTTCCTCTCCTTCCTACCCTTCTCCTCCCCTCCCCTACCCCACGCCTCACCCTCACCCTGCACGATATCTATTTCGTATTGTTGTACATAATTTTGACCTTTAGTTACTTACTCTATAGAGGCGAGTTTTTCTTGTCTAGGCTCCGTATGATTGACACGGAAAGGATAGGGTCTAGAGAGGAGGAGGAGGAGGAGAAGGAAGAGGAAGAAGAAGAGGAGGAGAGAGGAAAGGAAGATCACATGGGATGACTCAGTTCAACGCCCCTTCACCCTCCCTCACCCCTACGACCTCAAACCTAAAATGACCTTAACCAAACTAACCTCATTAAACATAACATCACATAGCACACCCATTAACACCCTAATTATCACAACACAACCCCATGACCTGACCTACACATGACCTGCCCAACGTGACCTTTATCTTGACCTCAGCCCCAATGACCCTCCTCCCTCGTGACCCCAAACGTACCCAGGAGCTGTAAGGGGGGCACTATTTTATGCTGGTCCACGGAACACATTTACTGGTAACTACTGGCCCATCACACATATGAGCGTTGTGGCCTTGGCTCCGATGACGAGGAAATGGCCAGCAAACACCAGGGGAATAAAGGGAAGGAGAGAGGTATGGCAGGATGAAGGAGTGTGTGTGTGTGTGTGTGTGTGTGTGTGTGTGTGTGTGTGTCCTTTCTTGGTGTGCTGATGGGTTACTTATGAGCTATCACACACACACACACACACACACACACACACACACACACACACACACACACACACACACACACACACACACACACACACACACACACTGCAGGCTGGTGGTGGTCTCGAGTCCGTTGGAGGGTCAGCTTGTGGCTTTGTTTTTTTTTTCAATTTTTTTTCTTTTTTTTTTCCTTGTGGTGTGTGGAGTTAGTTGGTTAATGTTACTTATGCACTTTTCAATGTTTTTCTTTTCTTCTTTTCTTTATTCTTTACTTGTTTAGTGTTTACTGTTTGTGTGTTTGTTTGCGTGTTTGTTTGTGTGTTTGTTTGTGTGTGTTTGTTTGCGTGTGTGTGTGTTTTTTCTAATCTCTTTTTGTTTCACTATTTGGTTTAACTTTATTTGTTGTTCATTTTCTATATTTTCATTTTGTTTCTGAATAGTTTTATTTATTTTATTTGTTGCTCAGTTGTTTAGTTTCTCGTTTGTTTTTTGTTTGTTGATCT
>JAXIVD010004626.1:12500-17500 GCA_036785275.1 Cancer borealis | reverse complement strand
TCCTTACATACCTATCTGCTTCTATCTACTCCCTTATCTTCTATTCTATTTATTTAACCTCACTTTACTTTCATCCCTTTTTATTCATCCTTGCCGACTGGGACAGAATTGCAGACATCAGTATCTGTTTCAAGAAGGTAAACTTTTGGTGCTTTTATGAAAGTCAGTAAAAAAGAATAAAAAACTTCTATCCACTCAAGTTTTTTTTTTTTTTTTTCCCTTGTCTTTAAGGTTTTTCTAACTTTACGTGACTAGAATTAAACTCACGAACAACCTCTCCTCCTCCTCCTCCTCCTCCTCCTCCTCTTCCTCCACTATATGAATTAGATGACTCACTGTATTATAAACATCTAAGGCCACATTTCCCAAGGATTATCTTCTTCTTGGGTTATTCAAGCTCATTATGTATCTAACCAACGTGTAATGTTTTGATGTGCTTGTAGTAATTCCCTGTTTCCTCTTTTCATTTCTTGGCTCACACACAGTCTCGTGAATACTTTGGCTTTCATTACTAGAATTTGACGGGTTAGTTAGTCTTGATGATTTCTGAAAGGTCGTGGCTGGTGGATAAATCTTAGATAACTCATGTGTTGGTTTAGAGGTTAGTGTTGAGCTTAGAAAGGTTTCAACTGTTGTGTGATTATTCATGTTGAATAATATGCTACTATTAGTGTCCCTAATGTTATTATTACTAGTTCTACTACTAATTATGTTACTACTACTGCTGCTGTTGTTGTTGCTATCAAATGATAATGAAAATTGTTGTAATCGCAGTAATAAAAATAGTAATAGTAATAATAGTAGTAATTATAATAATAGTCATAATGATGATAATACAATACACAAAAAATATTAATGGTTGAATTTGAAAAGAAAAGTATACAGAGGAAAGGAAACGAATAAATGTTGGAGTTTTGTACAGCAAAATTCATATCGTAATGATTTGTGTATGTAGCGAGTAGTTAATGGTGGAGGACAGACAGGGTTATTTCGGTGTCACTTAAACCGTCGCTTCTTTTTATGTTCTACTTTAAGCATATCTTCTTAACCCATTATCGTTGTTCAACTTTCTCATCACGTAATCGTATTAAGTTCTTATGATGTTTGATAAAATGTCACTGCAATGGAGGTAAGGTCAATTTCAGAAGCAATTATGTTTATTGATAAAGAAAATATATTTTAAAACTTTTCTTTTGAGGCAAACCACTAACTATTAACTGACTAAAAATACCGTCAGTCTCCAAATAAGAAGACCACGTATTTCCTGGCCTTAGTTGAATATTGGTTTGCTATGCAGGTATTACCTTTGTGTTGGCAATAATTGAAGCATTAGCCTCTTCAGACACTCATTTGTAATATGATTTGAAAGAGACTGATGTGCTTTTTGTATGTTACGGCGAGCGGATGTTTTATCTCACTAATGGTGCATGAATTGGAACTAAATTAAATGGTATTATAAGACAAGATTGACAGGGGAGAAGGAAAATAGTGTTTGGGCCGTGAAGATGAGTAGGAAGTCAGTGTGGAGAAGCCAGTGTCAGGCGTGGCTGGAGAGCTGGTTAGGGGAGGGGAGGGAAGGCATCCGCTCTTTACCTTGCATTATAATATTATGTTGTTTCCCCTCAAAGATAAAATGAACACGTGTATTACTCGTGATTAATTCCTGAGGAGTTCACGTGTTGCGTTTGCAAAGGTGCTGCCGTATATCTAAGGGTAATGGCGTCACGGTGTGTTACATGCACTAGAATCAAGGTTTACGTTATGATATATCGGTAGTATTATGAGGCAAGTGTGTTGGTGCTGCTACCAGACCATGTATACGTGAGGCAGAAAGGTATGTGGTGGTGGTGAGTCAGTGCTGATACTCATCTCTTGCGTCACCGGTCACCATTATAACAGCACACCATTACAGCACCACGCTAGAACAGCAGCACACCACCACAGTAGCACATCACCACAGCAGGACACCACTACAGCAGCACACCACCGCAGCAGCACTGAACCGCAGCAGCACACCACAGCAGCAGCACATCATTACAGCAGCACACCACCACAACAGAACACCACCACAGCAGCACACCACACCACCTCAGCAACACCCACGCATTCAGGTATCCACCACCACCGCCTTAGGCCAAGGATGATGCTTAATAATGGATAGACTAATAATTTATGTTACTCCGTCGTCTCCCCTCCATCCTTTACCACCATCATCTAAAAAAAAAAAAAAAACTTACAACACACAAACAAATCACAGCAGGAGGTACCTCACATTAAGATTATAGTCATATTATTATGCAGAATATAGTCATTTTGGTCTTGTTACACGTGAAGTGGCTTTGTGAGGGCTATGGCCGAGGTGGTGGTGGTGGTGGTGGCGGTGGTGATGGTGGTGGTGGTAGTGGTAGTGGTGGTGGCGGTAAGGGTGGTAGTGGTGGCTGAGGTTATTACAACACTGTGTTTACTGACCATAATTCTCCTCCCGACACTGTTAGCAGCGTTGCAGATCACAACCAGCTTAGTAATTTCACGGTTTCCAATGATATAAGTTTTTCCGTAATAGTTCTAGATGTTATTTTATCATACTCGTACACTCGTATATGCAAACTCTGAACACCACATTAACTCTCTTGATGTTGGTCTTCCGGGAGAAAGATGGAGTTCAATTGACATTTTAAGATTCAGTAAAAAAAAAAAAAAGGAAAGGCAGGAATAGTGGCACACGGAACGAGGGTGAAGATGAAAACCTTTTATATACATTGTTTGAAGTGCTGACTGGCTGTGCGTGTGTGGTGGTGGTGGTGGTGGTGGTGGTGCATGGTATGGAAACAAACAATAACTCATACTTCCCTCATTACATGCTCTATTTTCTTCACACTGACTGCCATCATTATGTTGCACACTCCCACATTACGTACTGCAATAATACAACACTGCAGGAGTACAACAACAACACAAACACAAACACTAACACTATATACATTTCTCTAATATTGAAGTCGTAGTTGGTGTTCTTCATAATAATATTTCTTCTTAACCTTCAAAAACTCCCCACCAATGTTGTATCATTTTATATATATATTTTTTTTTTTCGTATTTGCAGAAAAGCTTCGTAACCTCGACACTTCAACATCATTATATTATTGATCATATACAATATCATCGTATTATACATATAAATTGTCCTTATATTTTTTTTTTATTCTTCTGATACTCTTACATTGTCAATTTTTATTTCTTTTATGATAATCTCTTCAACGACTCTCTTTACTTATGCTTTTTCTTCTCTTATCACCACTTCTTCCTTTTTTTCACACACACACACACACACACACACACACACACACACACACACACACACACACACACACACACACACACACACACACACACACACACACACACACACACACACACACACACAAACAAACACACACAGACACACCTGTCAGGAAGTGTCTGCCTTTCTTTCACCTGTAAATTGGCTCAGTTCGAATGTCACTTCCAGGAAACTCAAAATTTTCTTCTATTTGTGTTCATTTGCTGCCTGATATGAGGTTGTACGTGGCCGCCAAATATGATGAAAAACGAGAATATTAAGGTTTATATACACAATTTTTCATATACGTCCTACATTTTTAAGACGAAACTATTTTTTACTGTCAGTTTTGTTCTTCTTCCCCCTTACTCCTCCTCCTCCTCCTCCTCCTCCTCCTCCTCCTCCTCCTCCTCCTCACCCTCTTTCTCTTCTCCCTTCTTTCATTTGTTAGATTTACATTTCCTAAGTACATGATACGGATTAATAAGAAGAAATTGAGAGCAAGTGTAGAGAAAGAAGATGGGGTGAGTGTGCGGGCAAGGCTGCAAGGGGCAATAAACCGTGGAAGTGGGAAATAGAGAAAATTAATGAAGGAAATGAGAGAGAGAGAGAGAGAGAGAGAGAGAGAGAGAGAGAGAGAGAGAGAGAGAGAGAGAGAGAAAGGGAGAGAGAGAAAACTAGCATGTTATAAAGCGATAAGTAAAAAGATTAGGAAGAGTAAAAATAATATATGTAGAAATATATGAAAATAATAGATACTAACACACACACACACACACACATACACACACACACACACACAGACACACACACACACACACACACACACACACACACACACACACACACACACACACACACACACACACTATCGGTCAAACGCTACACTTAACTCCTTCTTTCCCCTTCCATTCCTTTAAAATAAAAAAATAGAATAGCATGACACGAAGGAAATAAAAATAAATAAATAAATAGGAAGAACAAATTGTAGAATAAAATGGAAATTGAGAATACCATGAGAAGATTTATAAAATGACTCTTTTTTTTCTTTTTTTTTCTTTTTTTTTTGCAGTGGCAGGAAATTAGAAGTGATAACCTTTACATAATAGTAAGAAACATAACTGTTGTAATGATTTAAAAAAAAAAAAAACAGCCGAGAAAAAAAAAATACACGGAAATTTAAACGAGAAAGCAGAAGAAAAGAAAATATAGACGTAGACGAAATAGTAGAAGGAGAAAGAGAGAAAAGAGAAGGAATAAAAAAAGACATGTAGGTGAAAGAGAGAAGTAGATATATGGGAAAAAAAAAAACATAAATAGAGGGGGAAAAAATTGTTAAAGACGAAGTAAAATAACCTTAAAGCGTTTTCTACGATGTGTTAATAGTGCCAAGGGAGACTTTGTTATTGTGAGAGTGTAAGGAGTATTTAGGGAGCAGGGGAAAGGGTACCACTGACACCTATACATTCTCTCTCTCTCTCTCTCTCTCTCTCTCTCTCTCTCTCTCTCTCTCTCTCTCTCTCTCTCTCTCTCTCTCTCTCTCTCTCTCTCTCTCTCTCTCTCTCTCTCAATGTTTAAATAATAGAATCTTACAAGAAATAACAACTTTTCCCACAAACTGGAAACTATTTCTACTTTACACTTCATTGCTTACGGAAAATTTAATGTTCAAGTTATTCTT
>JAXIVD010004625.1:27500-32500 GCA_036785275.1 Cancer borealis | reverse complement strand
GTGTGATCTAATTGTTACGTCGTCGTGGTAATGTTCGTTTATGTTTATTACATCACCGTCCCGCAGCTATTAATGTCCGTTTATACCCGCTGCATCTCTCTCTCCTTCGAAGGGAATTAACTCCAGATTTTTGTAATTTATTTATGTCGCTCCTTGCTATGTTATGCATCCATGTACGCCTTCTGCATGTCTGTCTGTATGTATGTATGTATGTCATCCTCTCTACCCCTCTCTCTCAAAATTTACATATTATTTTATTTTTCTCCTCTTTCATTCCTATTCTCTGTCTTTCCTATCTTTATGTATCAGGATCTGTAAGCATTGTAAACACGCCTCAGAGCCTGTCTTCCCGCGGCCTCGTCTCTGCAAACCTTCTGGTGTAAATGATTTGAATATTTTAGGGTCGATCTCTCACGTTGAAACACAATGCCTACCTCGGGGTATTGATCGTTCTGTGTTTATTTTCTTCTAAACACACACACACACTCTCTCTCTCTCTCTCTCTCTCTCTCTCTCTCTCTCTCTCTCTCTCTCTCTCTCTCTCTCTCTCTCTCTCTCCAAAGTACTTTTCCAGTCAGTTTACCTCAGATAACCCTTTACACGTAATTCCTAAACCTACTTTGCGTATTAAAAGTAAATATATCATGATCGAAATACTTGATAATAATAACCTCAACTTTCTTTATGATTAAGTATAAGTGGAGTAAACCAGTGACATTAAAATTATCCTTATAGACTAGAAGAACAAGAGGTTAGGTTAGGTAGGTTAGGTTAGGTTAGGTTAAGTTAGGTGATGTGTGTAGCTCACCTCTACAGCAGGGCTACAAAGGCAATGCGAAGGACGTACGTACTAACTATTGATTGTAGGTGTAAGCACGGCGGGGAAAGTGTGTTAGTAAGGAAGGAAGGAAGGAAGGAAGTAAGGTAGGAGGACATGATGGAGGTGATGACGATGTGAATATGAATAAAAATGAGAAGAGACTCGAGGGTGAGGGTAAGAAAAACAAAGGTGGTGGGCTTCCTCCTGAAGGTACAAGGGGAGCAGTGGTAGGCGGCGGCACAGGCAGGTAAGGGAACAGTCGGGATGATGATGAGGTTGAAGAATGCATTGGGCATGTCTAAGGTGATGATGCGGGGCGGGTGAGGCTGTGGACGCTAGTGTAGGCGGTGCGGGTGCCGTGTTGGGGTGGTGGGTGTACCGTGGTGGGGATGGTGTGGTGAGGGCGATGAGGACAGAGTGGTGGTGATGGCGGGGAATGCATGGGTGGAGCGACGTGGTGGGGGCGGAGAGTGGTGTGGTTAGCGTGGTGGGGGCAGTTAGTGTGTTGTGGTGGGGACGGTGTGGCTGGCGTTGTAGGGGCAGCGAGGGTGTTGTGGCGGGGACAGCAAGGCAGGTCAGGCACTCCCCTGGCCCGCGCCCCTAGCAGCATCCGTGCCGGGCTGGGAGAAAAGTGTGTATTATCAGATTTATGTGGTGTGTGCGTGGTTGCCATGGCGACGGCGCGGGCGGAGGTTCCTGCGCAGTGATTGGCTGGGTCGGAGGTCGGAGGCGTGGCGATGGGTCGGCGGGTGGGGCGGCTTGGTACCGCCCCGCTTGGCCTCGTAGTCGCGTGCTGGCCTCGCCGCTGTGGACTGTGCCCCCGTGTGCGTGGACTGTGCATCATACCAGCCTCCAACAGCCGCCGCCGCCGCCGCAACTACCACCACCACCACCCACTACCACCACCACTACAACCACCACTACCACCACCATCATTACCACAACCCAATACATCTGCCACCACAACCACCACCATCGGAACCTTCAACTTTCCCCTCAGGCTGAGGCGGCCTTGTGAGCACCAAGCCTCTGATAGTGTAGCAGCATCCGGCCAGCCCCGCCCTCACCCCTCCAGTGTTCCAGGGTCATGGCTCTCATCACGGAGGTTCGCCCGCACCTCTACCACTACCCAGCCCTTGGCCAGGTAACTACACTTGTTGCATTCTCGCCTTGCATGACCTCCGCGGCGCCAGCCAGGCACTGAGCCAGCAGGAGCGGCCCGCGTCTTGCTGGCCGCCGCCCAGGAACCTGTGGCTTCGGCAGAGCAACATGTGGACGCCGTTCGCTGTTGCTGCTCCTGCTGCTGTCGCTGTTGATACCGCCCTCGCCGTCCGCCAAGAGGCGCGCTGTCCCCGCCGTCTCGGTTTCCTGGCTCCTCGTACGCATCAATATTCTAAACAAGGTCATTTTGCACCACTCTTTCAGTATAAGTAAGACAAGCAAGTCGTGATGGTCACTACCTCCTTAGCGCGCACGTGTTGGGCGGCAGCGCGTCCCAAGTTTGGAGCAAATTAATTATGCAGCTGGATGCCATGTGGCTCTCGCGTGCTGTGGGTTGTGCCGCCTCGCCTCCTTACACGACCCACTGGTAGCAGCACTTGTTTTGTGTTCAAACACAACCTGGCAGTGTCGCATCAACCCTCTAACAGTGATGCGGTAATCGCCTAACCCTCCACCAGCTGCGTCCTGTTCACATTAGGCGTCGTGGACATTAGCCTTCCGCGTCCCATCCTAGGTGCGCTGTGCCGCCCTCAAGCTCAGTCTAAATTTTTGCTGCAGTAAGTAATCTGGTGGGCCGACGTGCCCTCCAAGGATGTCTAACGAAGACGTGAGCAGGTGTTACTTGCCTTAGCGCGGCTTGAACGTGTGCATAGTATTATGCTTTAGCATTATCATGTTAGGTTAAACCTTTGATTAATTTATGATGTGTAAATGACTATGTTTATCTTAATGCTATGAAAAAGTTCCAAGCGTTTTTTCACTATCACTGATTACAGCGACAATGAAAATTGTTCACTATAAGTGAATAATGTCAGTGCAATGTGTTCGGATACTCTTTCCTCACCCAGACCACACAGCCCCTTCACAGGGGCGACGCCGAAGAAGTATTGGAAACATAAACTGAAAATAAAACTGATAATCGGAAACTTGAGTGCAAGACGACGGGAGGACCGCCGCTGCACCTCTCCGCCCGCCTCACCACACCGCGTGGCCAGCCCGAAAGAACGCCACATAATCAAAATTTAATAGCGCAGTGAATTCAGAATGTAGGACAGAGTGAGGCGATGCTGTGGCTGCTGCTGCTGCCGTTGCTGCAATCTGGCGTTACGTACAGCTGCCCACAGGACCGGCCAGACTGGGGCGGTCAACGTCTGAAGCGTCACGTGCCACAAGTCAAGAGAAACAAAGATAAACAGAACCACTAAGTAATAGGAGTAAGGCGGCGGGGCGTTTCGTCATGGTCTATAGATAGGTCGTGACATGTAGGTGACAAGGGAGGGTGGTGGTGAGGCCCGGCAGAGCACCGCCACATGCCACAGTGTAAACAATGGTGACGTCAGGGACCAAAGCTGTCGATAGTTGGACCAGGGTTCGAATGCCTGCGGATTCCTGTCACGCAATAATATCGAGCGACTGAATAGAGTTGGAGTACACTTGTATTTATCGCCACAGCATCTTTAACGCCAACAAACTTTACAATGTGTCAAGAAGCGTTTCAGACCCAGCTATTAAAGGCGAGTCACCAGGAAAGGTTGTGGTGTTTATAAATAAGTTCTTTAGTGTGTGTGTGTGTGTGTGTGTGTGTGTGTGTGTGTGTGTGTGTGTGTGTGTGTGTGTGTGTGTGTGTGTGTGTGTGTGTGTGTTTAATATCTGGTTGTTTTGTTTTGGTGTTCTGAAAATAGACGAAATGCAAATTTAAATCGGATGATCCTTGACCTCCATTTACAGACACAAACCAAGAACGATACGTCCACTTTATACCCAAACTAAAGGGACCTTCCTCAGGGCACACCGGAACTAACTTGTCCTCAGACACCAGCGACCTTCCCAAAGAGTGAATGAAAAATATTAAAGAAACTGTAACTGGATAGATTCATCGCGGGTTGTGAACGTTTGAAGGAATAATGCATAATAGAGTGAATGTGAAAGGTTTGTCAACATGTTCGTGTATGTTGAAAGTTCAGTGAAAAAATGTAATTGCTATGTGTGGTTGTCAGGTGTACGTGACGATTTTTCATTACGTTTTTGAGTTCAATGTTATGCCAGCGTCGGTTGTGCAAGTCTCTCTCTCTCTTAAATTTCGATAGTAATTTTTTTTTTACACCGTGACGATTGTTTATATTTCTCAATTTCCTTCGCTCTTCATATTTCTTAAACGCTTCCCAAGTATTAGTCTCAAATATGTTTCATTATACTCATTTTCTTAATTATCATTCAATGTTTTCTTGTAATCACGTTCTTTGGTGCTCGATTATGTTGAGTTTCATTGACATGTTTCGTTAAAGTGAGCGTTGAGTGTCATTACCACCATCACCACTACCACTAGTCCCCCTCCATCACCACCATCGCTGCCGTAACCATCACACATTTCATTCACACACACAGTTCAACACAACAACAACAACACTCGTATATCCATCACCAGACACAACTCGACACACTCTCCAGACACACCATAAGTCCTCGCTTGCCTCACCATCACTCGTTAAGCAGTGTGGAAAACATAAATATTTGTTTACATCACTTCATGAGGTAACTGTACTTGAAGTCAGGTCAGCTTGTCACTTATAAGCTTGATGTGCGGAGAACTTGTCCTTCCTACATGAATTACTGTATTTTTTCCGTTTTTATTTGGTGTTGACTTTTTTTCCTGGCGGTGGTGACGGAGGTTAGTTCTGCTAGGAGGATGTGGTGGTGTTGGTGTCGCTACTGGAGGGTAGATGGAGGCGTAACAGTATCCTTGTGTGTATGTGTGTGTGTGTGTGTTCAGTGGTGTTGCAGCCATAACAAGCCGTGGTGCTATGCCTGAATAATGAACAGGGGACAGGCAGGCAGACGTGTGCATTATCCAGTGTTTATTGATCCCCGTGAGTCATTTGTTGGGTAACTGACGGTAATGTCGCACCGCCTCTCCGTCCGTCGCTAGTAAGTCTTGGGTCTCGCTATGGACGCTTATTCG
>JAXIVD010004625.1:5000-22500 GCA_036785275.1 Cancer borealis | reverse complement strand
GTTGTGCGTGTTGACGAAACGTTGGCCAAGAAGTTGTGTGAGTGCCCTTGAAGCTTCCTGAAGTTGGCTGATGACAGTGATAGAGCCAGGTCTGCCAACCCTACCAGCAGCCACGCGCTTAACCCAAGGCTGCCAACCCACGCGCAGAATCAAAATGTTAAGACTTTGCAGCGCAGAAAGAAACCAAGTTGTAGAAAAACGTCCTTCCTGTTCTTTAATACATGTTTCTGCTCTCCATTGTGGCCCGATGGCTTCCAGTGTGACAGTGTGTGGACAGTGTCTGTGAAACTAACGCAGAGAAAACATGTCCACTATTGATCCGTTCTTCTGGAAAAACGGTGGAAAAAATGACAGCCTGACACTCTTCTCTTGTCTTCCTCTCCTTCTCTCTCTCTCTCTCTCTCTCTCTCTCTCTCTCTCTCTCTCTCTCTCTCTCTCTCTCTCTCTCTCTCTCTCTCTCTCTCTCTCTCTCTCTCTCTCTCTCTCTCTCTCTCTCTCTCTCTCTCTCTCTCTCTCTCTCTCTTTGCTACAAGGTTTGCACTAAGACAATTCTCTCACTCGTTTACTTTTTCCTCCTGTACCCTGCCCGCCCTTCACTTCCTTCCCCTTCCTCCCTCTTACGTTTCTCTCGGACCCTCATTCTCACCCCCAACCTCTTCCCTCCACCCCCCCGCCCTAGGGAAAGAGGGGGGAGAGGAGGCAGAGGCGTCGACCCAGTTCTCTCCACTGTTCCCTTCGTGTTCACTGCTTCCATAAGAGGCAAGGAAATAACTTGGTCGTTTGGTCAGCAGTTTCGTTCCACTGACGCTCACCGCTTCATTATTTTCTATATTTGGAGAGCGCGAAAGTGAGAGCGAAGGATAGAAGGTGAATGAAAGTGAAAGGAAGAAACAAGTGGCCAGAAATAAAGTAGATAATGTGATGGTACTTTCTTCTTTCTCACTTTTTTGTTCCGGCATTTTCAGGGAATCTTTTTAGAGACCTTGACCTTAGTTCTTCATACTTAATGCAAGGACTGTTTAACATTTTACTTGTATTTTTTCATTCATTGTCTGGGGGGAGAACATTATTCAAACACTGCTACGTCTACTGGCGATTCTTTTTTACCCAAACTCTTGCTAGACAGAGAGAAAAACTTTTATTACTGTCATAGATTCAGCAGCAAGACCGTCTACCTTGTGTTAGTCTTATCTCGGCCTCGCACGCGTTGCTGCTGTAGTGAGGACGTGTGTGTATCGTCTGGAAGGAGGCAGGCGGCAACGCAGCGTCTGAGAGTTAGTGGGTCGCGTTGCATTTTCCACGTAGCCACTTATCCCAGCTTTGAATTAATCATTAGTGACGTTATGAAATATGCAAAAGGTTAATTCTCCCTCAACCTGTTTCACCCGAGGACATGACGCCCCTGCTCTCAGTACGGCAGCAAATTATAAGTGAAAGAGAATTGTTATCGTATAAACTGTCCTGCAAATATATATGCATGACATGCGAGCACAATTAAGTACAGCTGTCCGAAGAGGCTACTCTCTAAACGTTTGCAGCGCGACACAGACACGTAACAGCTGCGTTTTGGGAGTACAATTAGGTCCCGTGCGATTATGGTGTTCTGTGTGAGGATGGAACAGCAGGGATGTGGAGCAGAACGTGTGGAGTGCCTGGTGAGGGAGGTGCAAGCTGCGGGAAGGAATTGGGTGGAAGCACGTGTGGATGGACTGGTGTGAGAGGAAGAACGTGAGGTGGACTGTGAGGGTGAGGATGAGGGTGAGGCAGGAAAGGGTAAAATGAGTCGTTGAGAAAGGCACAGAAACTCAAGTCCACCCCACGTCCACTTTCCGTTCTTACTCCTTTCATTTATTTATTCTTTCATTTGTTTCTTATTTTTCTTTCTCATTTTTTTTGTTTTCGCTGCAAGTTGTCATTGTTTCTATTTATTTATTTATTTTCTTATTTACCTTCGTCAGTCAGCAGCTTGAGTATCACTTGTGCTTCAGTTATTCCCTCAATCCGGCCTGCTACGATTGGCCTTCTTGCCACCCATGCATCCCCTACACACCCGAGGCTAATAGGCTGATATCACGTAACAGATGAGATGAACCTTACGGATATTGTACAATTGACTCATTTCTCAAGATTCAATGCATAAACTTATGACACTGGAAGTTGATAAAGAATTCCATGCATACTGATTATCTGGTGATCACCGCAGACCCTCTAAGAAGAAAGGCTGGTTTCCATAGCCAAGCGTATGTCGACGTATGCTAATTTTTCCCCATACAATTCTGACCGAGAAGTGATTTACTCCTGAGAGGACTCCGCTGCTCAATCTGGAGGACCGTCAGCCTCGTGAAGGTCAGTGTAGCTCCTTCTTCTGCTCCTCAGGTTTCCCAGTGGTGTGTGGTGCCTGCGTGGGGTTCTATGTTGGTGGTGTTTATTAATATTCTTGTTTATTTTGTTAATCAAGATAGAATAAGCTGTTTGTGTGAGTTAGTTGCAGATGTATATACTGCAGTGTGTTTTTAGTGAGTGTGTACAGAGTGAGTCTCATCACGAAGACTCTGACATGTGTTCGCTTGCGACAGTTGCTAAATTCGATATATTGTGTTGTTGCCAACGTACACTATCACAGCCTCACTATCACCGCTCCAGGCGAACTGCACGTAGAGGGTGGTTTGTACCGCGTGAGCCTCGCAGCAACAGCACAGATCGGAGCAGCAGCACAGCGGAAATAGAGAGCTAGAACAGCATTTCCCCCTCGCTTCGGGGCGGCCAACTGGCGACCCCCACGGCGCTGCAGTAAACACAGTCCCCTCGAGGCTAAACAGAGGCCAGATCCCGGGTGTCGCTCGGAACCCTCTCACAACAAACATCCAACTCAACCCCACTTCTCTCCATCTTTGTGTTTTATCCGATGCTTTACGTGGGTCTCGGTTCCTCGTGCAAGATTGTTGAGTTGAGTTCATAAAGATGGGTCGCACAGCATCCTACGGAGAGTATTGATGTGACTCTCCAGGTGACAACACAAGTGAAATCTACGGCTGGAAGTCATTCCGTTGGTCCCCTTTAAGGCAGGATAATGGCCCTGGGTCGCCTGCTTCATTATAAATTTTTTTTGTACTACGCCTGTCTGAGTCGTACCCATTGTCGAGGCAGCCCACGCGCCAGCCTGTTGCTGTAGGGCGGTAGTAACAGTGTTTCCCGAGGTTACACTCCTCACCAAACAGAGAAGAGGCTCTTCATTTTACCAATTGTTAGGTCACTTCATCTGTCTTGCCCCAGCCATTCATAAAGCAAGGAGGCCATTCCCACAACAATAACCCGGCCAACTTCGCCTAAGACCGTATAAATCCACGGCAACTTGGCTTTGGTCCTCTCTAAGCCCACCAGCTTCTGCCTGACTGCTAAACCCTACCAACTTGAGCCCACCATAACGCAAGCTCACCCAACTTGGCTCAAGACCCTTTAATCCGTGCCAGATTGATCTAAGTTCGTTGTAACTTCTCCAAGTTTAGACTAAAGCTGGCGACCCTTAACGAACTTAGCGAGCACCGTCCCATACGTCACGGCCACGCCTCGCTCCGGGCGGTGCCGAGATATACACCACAGCCCCAATTGTATCAAAGACGACCAAGACTTATTGATTTCAGATACCCCGCCCATGCTGGCCCGGGATTACCGTCTACTGCCGCGCAAACCCCCAGCCTGTGGTTCCCGTCCTCGCCTCTGCCCGTCGGCTCCTCACAGAAATGTTAGAGCGAGAAAAAACATAACTCTTTATTTTAAACACACCTTAACATGCCAGCCACTGTAACTGAAAATATACACGAATCTTCGACGTACAAGTGTATACTGTGGCTAAGGATGAAAGATGCACAGTATTAGTCTTTATATGTCAGTATGTAATCTCTGTATAAATGCAATAGTAAAGCACTTTAGAATGAATGTAACAACTCGATCAAAAGTCCACCTCCGCAGCGCCTCACACTGTAGTCAGCTTCTCGGGGACACTTCGGGATCGTGTTGGTGAACAATGAGCCGCGTTTTGTGATGCTTGGCGTCGTGACAGATTGTGAGGCTGTCCTGACGTGTGACGGAGGCGCAGCGCCGCCCTCTTTAATCATCGACTTCAGGTAGCGAAGTCTGATGGTGCTATTGAGCGTCAGGTATTGCAGATCTTAGGTGGGCCGCCTGCACCCAGCCCTCCAGGTGACTTCACGCTTCACCTCCGCCAACACAGACGCTTCAGTACACTTTGTTTGACATTAGTGCTGTGTTGAGTCACGTGTTTCCCGCTGCGCTGTTCAGTATTTTCTGTGTGCGCAGTTTTTTCCATTGACCTCCTTAGTAAGACCTTATTTATTTACTTCATTTGAGAAAGAAAATATTGCAGCAAATGAATGAATGTGTTGTTGAAAGAGTCATTCAATATTTACAGTGTACATGAAGTGCGAAGCTCGTGTGATTATTGTTATTTATATTTGATGATTGAAAAATAATATACTTTTAGGTTGTGTACATTTTCTTTCTTAGCGTTCGAGGCAACTGTTTCATTCTTATATATACTATTTCCAATGGCTTTATATTTGTTTTATTTTAATTCATATAAATTGTTTGATTGCATAATTATTGTTCAACATTTGTATCACTTTTATTTCATTATTATTTTTCTGATTCAATTGACATTCACAAAGTCTCTGTCTTTCCCTCCCTCAGCCAGACCCTTCCCTCCTTTTCTCCAGCTCCCTCCTCCTCCTCCTCCTCCTCTTCCTCCTCCTCCTCCTCCTCCTCCTCCTCCTCCTCCTCCTCCTCCTCCTCCTCCTCCTCGACCGATCGACTGATCGAACATCACAGAGGATAATGGATTTAAAAATTTTCGGTAAACTGTTCAAGACAAATGAAACTTAGCATTTTTTTTCCTTCTATTCAATCGTTGTAAATATTCAGAACATTCTTTCCGCGTGATGTGTCCAGTACCAATATTGATAAGTTCAATGACCAATCGGACCAATAACTTGAAACCAATCCCCGGCTCGCATTCCTCTAACCCTCATACATGTACCAGACATAACTCAAGCTATTTTTATAAACATCATAAGATAGTAGAACAAAATTTAGTTTTACTCTCTGTATCTACTTCCTCTCCAGTAGAAATTTCACGTCGGCCTTCACTGTCCTGTTTCCTTCCTGTTGTCCCGCAAATACTCACTTCAGGACCAATAATAAGTCTGTTACTGTTACTGTTTGTTTGCATTCCTCCTCCTCCTCCTCCTCCTCCTCCTCCTCCTCCTCCTCCTCCTCCTCCTCCTCCTCCTCCTCCTCCTCCTCCTCCTCCTGGTCTTCACTCACCCTCCAGCTTCTCGTTCCAGCTTGGATTTTCCCTTCCGTTTTAAAGCGTCGTTTTTAATACAACACTAAAAGTATGAAAGCTGTCTTAGGCGTAATAAAATCAGGCCAACTTACGAGTCCTTAACTGTTTACAATGCTCATTATGCTCGGGGCTCAACAATGGTCTGTATTTGTGACGCAAACAAACGTCCTTAATTAATTAAAACTTGAGACAAAGACGGAAACTAAGGTCGCTCCGCGCAGTCCAAAGGTAGAAGCAATACCGATGTTTTCCCTTAATATTAGATCCTGAAGGAGGGAAGGAAGGAAGCCGAAGCCTGAGATTCTGTCAGTAATGTCGTGGAATTAATCGTTCACGAGGAGTAATGACCAGGAAGGCTGCGTGTTACATGCTGCACCAGGTGACATTAACTTGAAATTTCGCGCACTTGAGGAAAATATCGCGGCCGGAAATGGGCTGCTCGAGGGATCTTGTGAGTTTTACAACTTTGGTCGTTATGTTTATATTTCGCAGGAAGGCGACGCTGAGGCTCGCGTGGCTGCCAACACTTGGGGCGTAGCGTAGCCCGTCGCAGGTAATCGTTGTAAACACCAGGAGTGTACGTGGCGAGGGTCCGAAGCGTCGATTGTGGATAAAATATATATGATTCATTGATCATTTTACTCGCCTGTTCTGAGTAATGAATACAAGCTGCCTCACGTGTCTTCACCACCACCACCACCACCACCACCACCACCACCACCACCACCACCACCACCACCACCACCACCACCACCACCACCAACCACTGGCACATATAACACACCAAACGGAATCATCGACTCTCTCCCGGCTAATAACAGGTACCCTACACACACAAGGGCGGGGGAGGGGACTGTGGTGACGCGCCTCTCTATGCACCACACTCACGCACTCACGAATACCCACACAACCCTCACGCACCTCAATACAAGCCCGTTTGAGTGCGTCTTCACCTCCTCCAGAAGAACTGAAGTAGAACACAAATAGCACTTTCTTTCATTCGTGTTCTTAATATTATTTTTTTTATAATCACCTCCCAAGAAATCACTGTAGAAGGAAAAATATAATGTTAATGTATTTTAAAGGGATGAAAAAAAACGATAATTTCTGCAAAGTGTATCATTATAGTGTATTTTGCGATGTATAATGGACGTGAGTTATATAATTTGAGGGTGTGAACACGTGACTAATCCGCCTTGACAGGGTGATAAAAGATGAAGTAGAAGGAGAGAGTTATCAGGTTAATTGATTATCTAAGGAGAGTTGAAGTGGAAACGTGAGATGAGTGCAATCAATACCATCATCAGGCTGGCATTCTTCAACGTCAGGTGGCGGCGTACGAACCTCCGATGGTCGATGGAGATAGATAATGAAAGGCAGAGGGAAGGACGGACGAAGAGATAACTAGAACCACACACACACACACACACACACACACACACACACACACACACACACACACACACACACACACACACACACACACACACAGCGATATATTTCACCTTGATTGTACTGAGTAAACTTTTCTGTATCGTGTTAAGTGTACAAGGTTTGTTTTCTGCCGTGCTGACATTCTCTCTTTCCTCACCTTACCTCGGCACATTCTCTTATTAACCAGGGAATACTACTCTTATGTAATTTATTGTATTATGTATCATTCTCTCTCTCTCTCTCTCTCTCTCTCTCTCTCTCTCTCTCTCTCTCTCTCTCTCTCTCTCTCTCTCTCTCTCTCTCTCTCTCTCTCTCTCTCTCTCTCTCTCTCTCTCTCTCTCTCTCTCTCTCATATAACATAAATACATTGTTAGATTGTCATTGTTCTTTTTTTTCTATGTTCTCGTTTTTTTTTCTTCTTTGTTGCGAAATGTTTCATCTCTGTATTACGTCATTTCATTTGTTTTAGTCTTATGATAACGTTGTTCTACAGTTTATTCAGTATTTCAAGCCTTCCTTCTATCCTTCCTTCCTTCCTTCCTTCCTTCCTTCCTTCCTTCCTTCCTTCCTTCCTTCCTTCCTTCCATCCTTCTTGCTTACCTTCCTTCCTTCTCTTTGTGTTCCTATGCTATTTTATCTTTTCTTTTTCTTTTTCTTGCCTAACATTTACCCTCTTCTTAGAACTCTGCTTAATCATAAACTCCTCCTCCTCCTCCTCCTCCTCCTCCTCCTCCTCCTCCTCCTCCTCCTCCTCCTCCTCCTCCTCCTCCTCCTCTTTTCCTTTCCTCCCTTTTTATCTTGTATTTTTCAACCTTCTTCATCTTGGCCACTTTTTCCCTCCATCACCTTACAACGCCCCACTTTTTTCTCTCTAACGTTTTCATCGCCGTCGTCGTTTTCCTCCTCCTCCTCTTCTTACTCCTCTTGCTCCTCCTGCTCCTCCTTTCCCCGCGGCCCTCGTCCAGGAGAACCCAAGCGTACTCAGGGGCCCAGTGATACGCCCGTAACCACCCGGGGGCGGGATAACGTGGCTTTATCACCCTGGCCTTAAAGCTGCGTTTGTCCGTCACTTGGTCAGTCTGGCCGCGGCTCTCAGGGGGGGAGGAGGGGCACCGCTGCTTTGTCTCGGCGTGTTCCTCGTCAGGCTCTGGAAGCGGCGGTGTTTATTTTGTCCTCCCGCGGTGATTGACCAGCTAGATTGTCCTTGAGTTTTGGGTTGATTTAGATTGTATGAGTTGGTCCTTTTTTTTCTGTTTTAGTGATAGTTGGAATAGTTTTTTTTTCATTTATTTGTACCTCACCTCCACCTCTGAAAGTAATTATGTTTTTTTTTTAAATTAATTTCCGGGATATGATATGATAGGTTAAACAGGACATATAATACTACACTCACGTATTTATGTATATCCAGTTGTTTTTTTTACATATAAATATATAACGAACGTATTTTTTTTTATGTTTAAAGGTACATAACCATTCCGTAGATCCATAACTTCACTCCATCGTCACTAATGTTACAGTTGAGCTTGTAGTTGATACGTGAATCTCACATCCAACATGACTCATTGGGAACGCCTCGCCGGGGCCTCACGCCCACACACACGCTGGGCGGAATCCGGGATGGCTTTGTTTAATCGGTAATATTTTGACAGCGTATAGTTCCCATGTGGATGATTGGAGTTGGTCGTCCCTGGTCGTCCTTGTCGTCCCTGGTCATCCTTGGTCGTCCCTGGTGGTCCCTGGTCGTCCCTGGTCGTTCCTGGTCGTTCCGCCGTGCCAGGGGAGCAAATAGAGAGCGGCTTTAAGTACACGTTGGATAAATAGAAGGGCGTGAAGGGTTTGGACTTGAGAAGCAGTGCTGCGGCCATCCAGTTACCGCGGCGCCGCCTGCCACGCCACGCCTGCCTTGTCCTACCTGTCTCAGCCACTCTTTGTTATGTTATATTCATGTTATGGAATGAGACTTGGGTTATTTTTTGAATTATATCATTCTTTATCTAACGGTTCCTTACGTTAATGATTATATTCTTCTGACAAACCTCTTTATTTTCTTTTATACTCCAAGGTTTAAGCATAACATTGAAAAACTCGGAAGTATTTCTGGCCAAGCGGACTTCACTATTTTCGTTGTCATTATTTATTCCTTGACTTGCATATCAAAACCTAAACATAAGTACACAAGATAAAGTATACACTGCTGTTTGATGCCCGCTGTCAACATTCAAACACTCAAACATTCAAACACTCGCTGATGCTGTGTGGAGGTTTGCATGTCTAGCTGTGGCAGGATCCTAAAGACCTAACCACACAGCGTTAGGTCCAGGAACAACCACACACCACACACAGTAACGCTAACCCGGTCCTCGTCTCATGGTCCTGCCTTGCACATTTCACTGTCCTTCGTTCTGTTGTGTCATAGTATTTCACGCCTATTGTGCACCGATGCTTTTTTGTTTTCCATGTGTTCATCTTAGACGTGTTTATTTTCCTTAATGATTACTAGAATATACCTTGATTTTAAACCTTTATTACTTATACCTATACTTTGTTTTTTTTTTACTTTAATTTTTTACATCGCAATCGCATCCTATTACTCAATGCAAATCCTCTTTACCTCGTTATCATTACATCTATACATAAACAAAAGATAACGTTGTTGTAGTTAGCTAGACATTGTGTAACGCAGAATTAGAGAAAAGTTATAAGGTTTGGTAGAATGTGTAGAGGTTATACCATTCATTTATAATTGTATTGCAACCATTACCTGTATTACCTGTATTGGTTGGTAAGGGCGAGGGAGGGCGAGGGAGAGGCGTGTTAGCTTGCCATAAAGCCGTCTGCGCGACACGTTAATGCTCTAAGCCAACAGTAGTATAAATTAATGATAACTTTACCCTCTTAGTTCTATTGTGTGTGTGTGTGTGTGGTGTGTGTGTGTGTGTGTGTGTGTGTGTGTGTGTGTGTGTGTGTGTGTGTGTGTGTGTGTGTATGTATGAGAGAGAGAGAGAGAGAGAGAGAGAGAGAGAGAGAGAGAGAGAGAGAGAGAGAGAGAGAGAGAGAGAGAGAGAGAGAGAGAGAGAGAGAGAGAGAGTTTCAAATAAATTAAGAATCACCTCGCTTTTACATATAAGAGTATCAATCACGTGATCAATTTATCTTCAAAAGTGAAAACTCAAAGATAATTTTTTTTTCTTCTGATTTGCAACATTAATTGAAACGACACAGAAAAAAATGTTGAAGTCTTCTTGTCTGTATTTTTCCTTCCTTCACTACACAATCCTTCGTCTTTCTCCGATTTTACTATATTTTCCCTCTTAACCCATATGTCCTGTCAACCTTTGCTGATTTTTCTATGTTATTTTCCTCCTTTCCTATATTTTCTGTGGTTGGGTGGGTCAGGAGGGGGAGGGGAAGAGCCGCCTCACATCCTCCCAGAGTGCTGAGTCGTCGTCGGGAATGTGGTCTTGTCGCGAAATGGTCCGGAGAAGGAATATTTGGGGTGATGGGTCAGGCGTAAGGCAAGACTTGGTCAGCGTTTTCTTCGGCGTCTTACTTAATCTTGACTCTGACTTTTCACACGCTGGTACCTCCTCCTCCCTTATGATGTCTGTCTGTCTGTCTGTCTCCCTCGTCACTCACAACAACAACGACAACGACAACAACAACAACGGCAACAACAACAACAACAATAACAACAACAACAACGATAGTAATGATAATAATGATAATAAACTTACTAATACAAGAACATTTAAATCTATATAAATTATGCTCTTTATTTCAAACTGCGAGCGACCAGTTTCAATTGCAGCTCAATGAGAAATATGGCAACTCCTTAAGAAAAAAATATAGTGTGAGTGTTGCCTGCCGCGTCCTCTTATGAACCTGCAGTGTGTTGATGGATGTCTCCACTACCACAATTAATAACACGGACAGGCTTTTCTCCTCACATTCATATTCAACGCTAAATGATCATCCTTAATCCCTGTAGGTTTCTGAAGTTTGAGAAGATAGTCATAATCTGCATTGAACCGCATTGCGAAGCCGATTCACTTAAGACTCGGTCGTTGAAGAATCTGAGTAAAGTTATCCTCAATAAGCAAACGGTGAACTTCCATCATCAGTGTTAAAGGTTTATCACGTGTGTTATCTCAGTCACGGAAATATACACTCATACTCACACACACAAACTTACTGCCATGCTTCCGAATAAATTCAGAAAACACTTGCCTACTCCCGGAACATCGTTTGAACCCGTTTGAACCACATGTGAATCAGTACTGTTTGGTGTCTGGAGCCTTAGCTGTCCGTGTGAGGAGTTAGTCTGTGAGCTGAGTGTGGCGAGGCTGGTGTGCTTAGTGTGTTATATCGTACTCCTTAAAAGCTGCGGCGTGCCCTTATCACTGCTTCATCAAGCAAGTCGTTATATATTAAGTGTGTGTGTGTGTGTGTGTGTGTGTGTGTGTGTGTGTGTGTGTGTGTGTGTGCGTGTGCGTGCGCGTGCGTGATGAGAAGGTCTTCTTACGACAAGGCAATGTGTTTTGCAGCAACTACCCAAACTGAAGCCAGCAGTGTGTGTATGCTGGGTGAGTGGTTTTGGGCCTCATGGTCACCCAGCATGTCTATTTACTTAACTTATTATTATTTCATCGCATATGTCTTCTCAATTTCCCTTACCTCCCATTCTCCTTCCCTTTATTCCCTCCTCCAGTTTCCCCATCTTTCCCTCCCTCCTCCCCCCATCCCTCCCTTCCTCCCTTCCTCCCTCCACTCCCTCCGTGCCTCAGCTCCATTACGGAAGTTCGGAGGAAATATAAATCCTCCTTTTGTATACGCCCAATATTTTGATTATATCAGGATAGGGAAGTCCCCGACTGACTCCTCCAAGCCTAAGCCTGCCCCCCACCACCCCCACTCCCTTAATGCGACCCCCTCTCCTTCTCTATCTCCCTATCTCTATCTTTATTTATCTATCTATCTATCTGTTTTACTCTATTTCCTCATTTTTCCTCTCTCTCCTCTCTTCACTTCTTTCTTTTATTGTTTTATATTCTCTCTCTCTCTCTCTCTCTCTCTCTCTCTCTCTCTCTCTCTCTCTCTCTCTCTCTCTCTCTCTCTCTCTCTCTCTCTCTCTCTCTCTCTCTCTCTCTCTCTCTCTCTCTCTCTCTCTCTCTCTCTCTCTCTCTCTCTCTCTCTCTCTCAAATCCTGTCGAACGCCCTCTCCCTTTCTTTATTCACCTCTCCCTTCCTTCTCCACCCTCCCTGTACCATTTCCCTCTTCATCCTTTTCTCTTCCTCTCTTCATTCTCCCCTTCCACCCTCTCCCTTCCCCTATTTTCACCCTCTCACTCTCCTATCTCTTACCTCCTTTCTCTACTCCTCCCCCTTTAGCTAAGTCCCTTTCACCCCTACCACTGCTACCACTACTATTACTACTACTACCACCACCACCACCACTACCACTACTACTACCACTACCCTCCCTCTATCCCTTCAGTGTTTTGCTTGGTAACAGCAGTTGAATCCATTAAAGTTTTTACTTCGTGTACCCTTTCCTATGTCATTCCCGCCTCGCATTAGTGCTTTTGGTCCCTTTCTGACTCGTAGGTAAAATGTTTGCCGAAGGAGACGGGAGAAATTTGCTGTCGCTTTGAGGAGAGAGTGTGTAGAGTTGTGCTTTGGTGTGTGATTGTGTGATGCTGGTTGTGTGTTATTGTTTTTTTTTTCTCTCTCTCTCTCTCTCTCTCTCTCTCTCTCTCTCTCTCTCTCTCTCTCTCTCTCTCTCTCTCTCTCTCTCTCTCTCTCTCTCTCCTTTCTTGGTCCCTAGACTCCCTCCCTTCCAATCTTGCATCCCAATCGCCGGTGGACCACAAAAGATGCGCCCGTCTGAGGCTGCTCTCTCCCTCATCTCCCACGGCTCCTCTCCACTCAACCTCGCGAACAAAAAATACGAAACCCCCAAAAGAGAAAAGCTCCTTCCGCCCCGCCATCAGCGACGCCCGTATTTACCGTAGGTTGGAGGCACAGCAGCACAATTTCTTTTCTCAAGTTTAGTTTCGTCCTCCTCGACACCAAACGACGCCGACTGGTTGCGAGCAGGAAGGAAGGTGAGGCGTAAAGCGGCTGTTTCCTTCCCTAAATGTATTGAGGAGACGATGAGGTTCCTGTGAAATCATGAGGAGGTTTAAGAAATGTCTCGATCTACCTATACGTGCTGTTAAGTCAGACTGAAAGCGAAGAAGCGTTGGTGCACGTGCAAAAAAGTGAACATTTTGTCCTTCTTCATACATGACAAGGACTGATTAGATTGAGCCGAGACGTTTTATGCATCAGTGTGTTCTGTTTCCCTTTTCTTGTGCAATCAGAGGCGTGTCTGGCGTCACTGAGAGCTTGGATACGCAAGACAGACAAACAGTGACAAGAAAAGACCTCCAGATTATTTTTATGTCTTTTTTGTATCGCTTTGTTCTTGCAGTCTAGCGTGTGAGACTGAATATCTGATCCGTTCTGGGAGGATGTGAAATATTCAGGATGTTAGTCGATACAGAACAGTGCCTGCCTGGGTGTGGTCATTTCCTTCCCTTGCACTCCCTTCCTTCTGCTTTCCATGGCCCCTTCCTCTTCCTGTCTCCTTCTTCCCGCTACGGACCATTTCCTCGCAGCGTGTTCCTTCCCCCCGTTCCTCATGTTCCTCACTTTTTCTTTGTCCATCTCTTGCGTCTCTCTTGGTCACATCCTCGTCTCCTTGCCTCTCAGAGTCCGTTGGTTGCCATCACCGCCCGCCCTCACGGCCCACTGTCCTTCCCTCCTCATGTGGTTCACAGTCGTTCCTCCCTCTGCCCTCCTACTAGGGTCCACTATTCCTCTTCCCGCCCTCCATGGTCCACTACCTCCTCTCCTGCCGCTCTCACGGCCCGCTGCCCCTCTCGCCGCCCTGCCCTGCCTACCCTACCGTCGTCCTCTCCGCCGGACTGGTCACAGAAATCGTCTTGAATCCACTTTGTCATCACCGAAGGCAAACATCCGCCCATCACCCATTGAGAGACACATTAAAGGGTTTAAGTCTTGTTTCCCTCGCCAATGACACTTTTAGCACCAGCTGTTGCCGGGACGCTAAGGGAGTAAAGACACTTGCTTGAGCGACGCTTCCGACTGTTAGCGCTAAGTGGCGTGCATTTCCCCGGCGAGGAGGGTCCTGTAGCATCCCTCCTGAAACACGACTGCCCGTCCATCGCGCGGCCTTATAGTTATTTTATCTTTACGAGTTAGTGATGGACCCGCCGGCATGGTGGTCTGTTTGTCACGGACGCGGGTTATAGTGTTCCTGTTAGCGGGGTGGCCACCATAACCGATACGGAGAGACTGGTTATTGTGTTGTCCATGGGCGAGTGGGCGCGTAATCGGGTATGGCGCGGGGAGGGCGTGGGCGTGGGTGGAGGCGTGGGGGTGGTGGGTAAAGAGGGTGAGGTGGAGTGATAGAAGGAAGGGTAGAGAGGTAAAAAGAATGGAAGGTGGAAGTGAGGGAGAAGGGAAAGTAAGGCAAGGAAAAGGGTGCTTGGAGAGGAGGAGGAGGAGGAACAGGAGGAACATTTGCTTTAACATATTGCTCATAAACACGCAACCTGGAGATCCTCTGTTTTCGTCTTTTTTATTTTTAAAGGAGTGAGAAAAGGGGAAGAGGGGCGAAGCGAGGGACAGTCCGCCCTTCCATCCTTCCCTTCCACCTCCCACACGCCTCTCCGCCTCTCGTACTTTCATTACGTCATGCTATTCTCCGTTAACTGAATTCCCTTGGTCTTCCTCGCCCTACCAAAGTGCCTCTTACATCCCATTCCCCCTCCAGACCCCCAACTGTTCTCCATAAGCATCCAGTCTCTCCCATCCCTATCAAAAGGCTTATCCCATTTCTACTTCCCCTCCTTAATTCACCTCTCCTAAAATTGCTGTTACCTATTAATCCACCAGACTGTCTTGGGAGAGCCTGTCACCACCCCTTCCACTTAAAGCTTCATTCCCTGGTTCGGACACAGCGGGGTCTCGAGCAGCGTTCTTTGGGTTCTTACACATCTTCTTCCTCTTGGTTATTTCCGACCTTCTCTTGAGTGCATACAAGCAGCCATTTTCGTCTGTTTACGTTTTCCAGAAATTTGCTTCCTAATCCATTTTATCGACATGCTGAAAAATTCATCTCATTTTTTTTTTGGTCTATTTTTTTTCTTTCTTTTTCTTTTCTTGTTTCTTTCCTCTTCCCTCCCCCCAACGTAGATTGCCGTCCTTCCTCCCGTCTTGTTTGTTCTGCCTTTACTTTTATTTCGTCTGCTCATGATGAATCGAATTACCTCCCCGCGGCAGACTACTTTGTTTGCTTGCACTCTCTACTGCGCTGCTTCCCTCCCCCTTGCGCCGACTCCTCCCGTTGCCTTTACTGTGGACGATAGACGAAGGACTAACCCAGCCAGACGGAACACCACACTAGATTGTACCATGTATGTATGTATGTGTGTGTGTGTGTGTGTGTGTGTGTGTGTGTGTGTGTGTGTGTGTGTGTGTGTGTGTGTGTGTGTGTGTGTGTATGTGCGTGTGTGTGTGTGCGCGTGTGCGTGTGCGTGTGTGTCTGTGTGTGTGTCTGACTTTATTGGCTTTGCGTAAACCTTGCTATTTCCACGGAGGTTTTCAACTAAGTTCAGCCTCAGACTTGCCTCGGTTTTCCAGCAACGCTTTGGGCGGTGTGCGTTAGGCAGCCTTGCACTTACTGATTCCTTTCACTTCACTTAACTATTTGTGCGATTTTTGTCTGTGTTCTGGGGTCATAGCACTTTTATTAGGATTTTTTTCTCTCTCACTCGCTCTCACTCCCACACTCTCTCTCTCTCGTAATGTCCTTTCTTTTCCCTCTCTAATACTTCTGCCTCTAGCCCCATGAGCCACGGCGTCACAACTCTGACTGTTTCCTCCTAACATACTCACGCCTTTTCCCTCCTCATTTCCTGCATGCAGACTTTCCGGAGCCTTTCATGAATCCCTTGCGCCACATTCCCTCTCTCTCCACATGCATTCTGGGTCCCTCCACCTCTCGCGACACTTGCAAATGACTTCCCCAATCTATCCCTTGACTTGCTCTCTCTCTCTCTCTCTCTCTCTCTCTCTCTCTCTCTCTCTCTCTCTCTCTCTCTCTCTCTCTCTCTCTCTCTCTCTCTCTCTCTCTCTCTCTCTCTCTCTCTCTCTCTCTCTCTCTCTCTCTCTCTCTCTCTCTCTCTCTCTCTCTCTCTTTCTTTCTCTCTGTTTTTCTCTCAGGCTCCCCTCAGTTCCCCTGGGCTTGGGTTCTGCTCCCCTCTCTTCTTACCCTCACTGACTGTCTCTAATGTGAAATTTTAATTAATGTAAATAAACGGGAGGTCGTCCGACTCACACGACCCGTATATTTTTGTCGCCGTTCCTGCATCTCATCAGCCTTGCATGACGGTAGTGTGTGTGTGTGTGTGTGTGTGTGTGTGTGTGTGTGTGTGTGTGTGTGTATGTGTGTGTGTGTGTGTGTGTGTGTGTGTGTGTGTGTGTGTGTGTGTGTGTGTGTGTGTGTGTGTGTGTGTGTGTGTGTGTGTGTGTGTGTTTAATTCTATGGTTTAATAGTGTACGTCTATTTGTCGTTTGTCGCTTTGTATGTTTATATCTGTCTCTCTATTTAC
The DNA here is from genome assembly GCA_036785275.1 of Cancer borealis. Classification (NCBI taxonomy): domain Eukaryota; kingdom Metazoa; phylum Arthropoda; class Malacostraca; order Decapoda; family Cancridae; genus Cancer; species Cancer borealis. Next base: position 6,021 of record JAXIVD010004625.1, on the reverse strand, counting down.
TTGTTTTATTGTGCATATATACGCCTACACACACACACACACACACACACACACACACACACACACACACACACACACACACACACACACACACACACACACACACACACACACCAAAATCGTTCACCACCACCACCACCACCACCACCACCACCACCACCACCACCACCACCACCTTTCTCCGTTATAAATGTCAAACATATACAGCTGTACCCTTTCCTCGTCTATAAACTCCCCTTTTATTAATATTCTCGCTCGCACCTCCTCCTACTTCTCTTTCCAATATATCTGCTCTTTATTTTATGTATATAGTTTTATTATTTAACCTTTTTTTTATATTCTTTTTTTATATATTTTTGGTTTATATATATATTTTTTATATTTTTTACGAAATTTCTGTCCGGTCGAAGTACAGATAACTATTAGAATTATTTTTTTTGATTTTTTTTTTTCTATTGTTTTTTTTAGATTTCAATCATAATTCAACTTGGTTTTGGTAGTAAATAGAATATCAACTTGTGTTTATTTGTACTTATATATGACTTTCTCTCTCTCTCTCTCTCTCTCTCTCTCTCTCTCTCTCTCTCTCTCTCTCTCTCTCTCTCTCTCTCTCTCTCTCTCTCTCTCTCTCTCTCTCTCTCTCTCTCTCTCTCTCTCTCTCTCGTTTCCCCTCACCCTGTTGACTTTTCACCCTTCATGCAGTAGTCTTCCCTTCTTCCCTTTGTTTATTCCTTCTTCCTGCTTTAATCTCCCTTCTTTATGATATTCTTACGTACATTTACTCCTATTCTCCCTTTCTCTAAATCTTTTCTCTCTTTTCTCTCTCTCTTTTCCTTTTTTTTGGTCTATCTTCCTTTGGCCTGGTTTTCCTTCTTAAATATTTAGTGTTTTATTAGATGCATTTTTCTCTCTCCCTTCACTACTTAATTAGATCTTCCCTCTTCACTTTCAAATAGTTCTCCCTTACGGTTCTCTTCTCTCTCTCACTCTCTCTCTCTCTCTCTCACCCCTGGAATTTTAC
>JAXIVD010004625.1:0-2500 GCA_036785275.1 Cancer borealis | reverse complement strand
AGGTATGTAAGTGGTCGTTTTAACCTTGTCTGGCGGTCGTCGTCTTATTTTTGTCCGTCAGTGTAGCTTTTGGCCGCCGCGGTGCTTCTGTGCTTCCTGCTGCGCTCTGAAGACTGACATTAAACTCACAATTTGTCACCTGGCGTTAGTGCTTCAATTTTTATCATTTTAGTTTTTAGAAGTGACTTAAATATTTGTCCAAGGATTTTCTTCCTTTCGTCCTTTTGAATTAGTTTGTGTTGGATTGCCATGACTCCTTGTATTGTTATCTTTATCATCTTGATGCACGACTTGAGGGCTGCAGTTCGCCTCACAATCCGTCTTTCCTGTCTTCTGGTGATCTGTCCAAGTCGTCGCCGCCGCCGCCGTTGTAAATTCAGCGTGGAAACGTCGTAAACTCTGTAATCGGACTCTGTGGGGGAGTTACGAAGGCAAAACACATGATCGAGAATGGAGCGAATGACCTGAGTCTCTCGTTAGCGCGTCCCAGATTGACTCTTACGCCATATTTACAAGCTTTAGTGAGAGGCCGAAGCTGAGACCTTACAGCCAGACAGCCTCTCACCCGCCGAGATGCCCTAAAGAGTGTCTTGAAGAGCGCCAAACAGCCTCAGAAACATAACCCTTTGAAGCGTTAAAGCGTAATAAAACAGCGGAGCATATTTACCTAACGTTTATTGCGCATCTTGAAGGTAAGGGTTTGCGTAAATACTGTACGTGGATGGCGTGCGCGCGTGCTTGTCTAAGTGGAGTGTGATTCTGGCACGTTAGAGTTGCGTGTCGGTGAGGGACGTGCATGACTTAGGGTGATACTCGGAGCGTGCAGGGAAGGGCTTGACAAAACGCTCTGGTGTGATTTGTAAAGGGGAGGAGGAGCGTCACGGCACCTCTGCAAGTGAACGCACCACCACCACCACCACCACCATGTCATGTTTTTTTGTTTGCATAAAGAACTTAAAACCAATTCGACTTGATATAAAAGTGTGAAAATGCTTCCCTGAGTCGCTACTTCACACGACAAACCTGATATATTGTTTTGTTCTATATATGAAGTTTTGTTTTTATTATTCGTTTTTTATCCATGTATATTAAATAGATTTCTTCCAAACTTATTATTACTTCTTTTTTTATATATCAATGCTTTCAGTGAATCAATATCTTGCACTCACAGCGAGCACGTCATATGATAGTGTAGTGTATTTCCTTATCCATTAACTTTGTCTTTTTATTTCTTCTTCTTCTATGTATCGCGTGTTATAGTTATGGTGATCCTCCTCGTCTTCCTCACTCTACGTCCACTCTTACGATCCAATTTTCAGACATTATCTCTTCAATAAAGTCAGTCTATTATTACTTTTACCTTCCACTCTATCATGTTCGTCCTTGCCACTTCCCTTAATGGAAAGTCCTTCTCTCCCCTCCTTCATATTTCCCTTTCACTGAGCTTTCTTACACACTCTCTCTCTCTCTCCCGTACACACACACACACACACACACACACACGCACACGCGCACACACACACACACACATACACACACACACACACACACGCACACGCGCGCACACACACACACACACGCACACGCACACGCACAGTAGATTTAGAACAATTGCTACATATTCCCACTCTTTCCCCTCCTCCTCCTCCTCCTCCTCCTCCTCCTCCTCCTCCTCCTCCTCCTCCTCTTCCTCCTCCTCCTCGTCTTCTCTCCTCCCATTAAAGTCTGTCTACTTTTTCCTCCATTAAATTTTTGTTTGCTTGTTTACCTATTCTTCCCTCCCTCCCACCCCCACCTGGCCCTCGATGCCTAATTTTACCTCGAAAATCACCTTTCTTGCTCCTTCAAAGCCATTCTATTCACGTCTCATTACTTTCTTAATGTCACTCTGCTCTAACTCCTAAAGAGAACTCGTTGTTTTTGTTTTTTTACTCTCCTATGCACTCTCTCTCTCTCTCTCTCTCTCTCTCTCTCTCTCTCTCTCTTCTCTCTCTCTCTCTCTCTCTCTCTCTCTCTCTCTCTCTCTCTCTCTCTCTCTTTCTCTTTCTCTCTCTCGCACCCCAGTCACCAGAGCGTCGGCAGGAGAGATGTAGTGAGATGGATGACCCATAAATAGTGTGGCTGTGCCGGAGGGAGTCAGTCTCGTGTGTGTGGTCAGAGGTGGAGTGTCGTCAATCATTCTAATTACCTACTGTATCGAGTGGAAGGCTGAAGGGTTTTTATTTTTATTTTTTTCCCCCGTTGATTTCGTGCTATTATTATCACTTATTATTTTTCTTGAGTGTGGGGTGTGTGTGTTTTTTTTTTTTCCTGTTTAAATGTTTTGGTTCTGGTAATAGTTTTTTTTTTTTTAGTTTCTTTTGGTTATTGTATTTTTTGTATTATTGGGTCACTCCTATCATTTCTTCTCTCCTTCATCCTTATCTACTGTTATCCTCATTCCTTTCCTTCTCTTCCTCCTCCTTATCTTCTTTCTTTTGCGTCTTATTCCTATCCTCAT
>JAXIVD010004624.1:2500-34524 GCA_036785275.1 Cancer borealis | reverse complement strand
CATCAGGGGAAGTAAAATGTGTTATGCATCTTGTTGCTCTGAAAAAAAATAATACAACAATTGGTTCATCTTGTTCCCCCGCAGAAAGAACAACATGTTTCAAATAAAATCAAATAAAAGATGTATTGAGTTTACATTCTTCTGCCACGACGAGTGCTCTCACTGAAGCCCTCGAAGTGAATGTCGCAGGGAGGGAGTCTCAGAGTGGGATTTAATTTGGATTCTTCCGTATGAAACATATACAACTCACCTTTATTATTATACTCTTTATATCTTTATGAATTATACTCAGAGGTAATATAAACTTTTTTTTTATGGAACTGGGCGAAGGTCGACCATCTAACAGAACCTCTATCAAGCCTACCGGCGCTACAGGTGCAAGAGATAGAAGAAGAAAAAAAAACATTCAGGTTGTCGATGGAAACTCAACCTCTTTTCTTGTTAAGCCGATGAGATGATGTTGAGTTGTGATGCTTCGATGCTTTCCCGTGTAAGGAGATATCAGGACACCGTGAAGCGGATACCTTACACACAGAGAGAGAGAGAGAGAGAGAGAGAGAGAGAGAGAGAGAGAGAGAGAGAGAGAGAGAGAGAGAGAGAGAGAGAGAGAGAGAGAGAGAGAGAGAGAGAGAGAGAGAGAGAGAGAGAGAGAGAGAGAGAGAGAGATGCCATCGTTTTTAGCATGTGCCTCAGTCAATCTCCTCCGATATTAATGAAATATTTACCCAGTTCTCATTAAGTCCCTTTCACTTGCCTTGTTCCTGTCCTTGGCGCCGAGCCGGAGGTCATAGTAATTAAACCTGGTTCAAATGAAGCTTATTACTTGCACATATGACTATATATATATATATATATATATATATATATATATATATATATATATATATATATATATATATATATATATATGTTTGATAATACCTCACTAACCTAACCTAAAATGAGTTAATTATTTGGTTATGGACCTCATTTTCGTGTTACTTTTTGACACATCAGTAAACTTGTTATTTTAAGTAAATGATAGGTTTATTCTCACGTATTTATTGTCAGGAATGGTCATGAGAAGGGAGAAGGTTGGGTTGTGGTGCAGTGTGTGTTGTGTTATTAATGGCGTACAATATTATGAGGGAGGAGCGTCATCTGTCATTAATTGGTGTGAGAAGTCATACCAGCGTTGCATAGTCATTATAATTTTTTCAATGGGTGTGAAATGTTGATGTTTCCTCAGGGACATATTAGGCGACTGGAATGTAGGAAGCCAATTAAGTATGTGGAAAGTGTTTGCTTATGTGTGTGTGTGGGGGGGGGGGGAGGGGTGATTTTTTTGTCATTACGGTACTGTATGTTATCGTGAGTGTGTGAGAAAGATAGAGATAGAGATAAATAGAGATAGAGATAGAGAGAGAGAGAGAGAGAGAGAGAGAGAGAGAGAGAGAGAGAGAGAGAGAGAGAGAGAGAGAGAGAGAGAGAGAGAGAGAGAGAGAGAGAGCTGTCAGCGTTAACATTCAATCATGTCGTTGGGTGTTTTAGCCTCTCGTCCTCCGTCCGTCCGTCCCTCCCTCCCTGCCTTTCCCAGCTGGTCATTAATCTTGAATCATGATTGGCTACGTTGAGACAGGGCAGGGCGTGATGGTGCTTGCTGGTGACTCCTCCAACAGGGTGTGTGAGGGTGTGTGTGTGTGCGTGTGGGGACGAGGGTGGGTGGGGTGTGCGTTTGAAGGGGAAATATTGACGTGGTGAGGACGGGATGGGGGGGAGAGGGTGGAAAGGAAAAGTTTGGGTCGGGTGGCGGGGTGAAAGAATGAAGACGAGAATAGAAGGAAGAAGAAGAAGAAGAAGAAGGAGAAGGAGGAGGAGGAATATAATGGGTACAAAGTTAATGTAAATAATGGGACATCTCTTGGGTACGGGGGATGGGAACCCTAATGGTGACATAACATCATGCATTGGGTGGTCCTCTTTGTCTTACTCTCAATGGTCCCAGTGAAGGGGGAGGAGGAGGGGGGTGCGGCGGCAAGGGAGTGGGGGGTGATACTTGTCTCCAAAGGTCAGTCACTTGATTATAAAGTATTTGAGTGGAGTTTCTGGTGTGGCGGGTGGGAGGGCGGGAGGGGAGGAGGGGGACGAAGAGGAGAAAGAAGTTTAGTGGGAGATTGCAAAGTGAATAGGGAGACGGAGAGAGGATAATAATGGGAGTAGAGAGGTGCGAGAGGGAGTGAAAGAATGGTGGAAGGAAGTGATGGTAATGGAAACAGGAATGAAAGTAAAGCAAGCAAGGAAAGAAGAGAGGAATATGAGAGAATGGGAGAGGAAGGGAGACTGAGAAGGGGAGTGAGGAGGCAGGGAGGGAGTGGAGAGACAAGGTAAGGAGGAGAGGGAAGGGGTGGAGAGCGGCATTGATTGAAGGGAAGCTAGATAGGATGATGATGATAACATAATGAATCTTATTATCATTATTATTGTTATTGTTGTTGTTATTATGATAGCACATCCAGCACCATAACATTTAATTACCCTTTTCATGTGTTTGTTTTCCGCTTTAATTAATTTACTCTCTGTTCTTCCTGGTTTCAATTGAGAGCGTATGTTTATATTTAATGAAACTGCAAAATACACAGAATGTACGAAGCCTCTTTAAAGTGTATTCATGTTGATGGTCAGGACGGGATGGGATGGCAAGGCAAGGCGATGCGTGGCTGCATCTGCCGCTCACGTTATGTTATTGAAATAGAAAAACGTGGCAACAAGATAGATAAATACTCATCCAAATTTCACTTGATTATGGGATGGATTCATGGAGTGTAAATCTTTAAGTAGTGATGAGGAAGAGGAGGGAATGTTGTGTCTGCTGCTCTTACTGCCATTCCATTTCTCATCCTTTTCCTCCCCTCTTGGTTCTTTGACAAACTATCGCTGCATCCTTCCTCCTCCCTCCTCCTGCCTTCCCTTCCTCCCACTGTCATCCCTAGAGACTGGTGGTTTTAATTTCGCTAATTCCGACCGGGAGTTGAGTGTCCTCTCAATCAGGGCTGCCAGCCAGGTGCCGGCAAGACCACCTCATTATCCTGATTGACTTCCATTGTGCTCTGCTGTCCTCTACAGTCTACATCCTACGTACCCTGCCGCCATTACTTATATTCCTCCTGCTACCATTCCCTACATACCCTGTCGCTCCGTTACCCTGCCACTACACTTTCTCTGCTGCAATTTACTACACTCACCTGTCGCCATTCCCTACTCTGGTCTTTTCAGTCATTACTTATAATACTCTTGCCATCTTGCATCCCCTTACACCATTCCCTGCCGCCAGTCCCTATAGTCCCCCTACCGCTGTCCGCTACCCTCCCCTTGCCTCCTTCCTTATACATTGCCCCTGCCATACCGTGTCCCCTCATACTGCCCTGCCAACGTCCCTGCACTTTCCCTGCCGTCCCCTACACTCCTGACAGCACAACCGTTTCGACAAATTGCGTTCTGCACAATAGAACGGCAGCTCCCCTTCCTCTCCCCCCTCACCCTCCCCCCATAATGTGAGGTACAGAGCTATTTAATATAAAATGTTGATGAAGTCCCGTTGCGCCAGGTGGCAGGTGAGGAAAATTAGGCAGGCAGGTAGGCAGGCAGGCAGGCAGGCAGGCAGGCAGGCAGGTGGTTGGGAATGCAAGGCAGGTGGCTAGAGAAGCTTAGCGTGTTACGTGGAGGTGAATATAATATGGTGTAGTCTAGGAAGAGTTAATCGGTGAAGGCTTGTTGAGGTGTATTAAGGCAATCCGCTCTGATCAACTACTTACACCATACAGCTACTTGACATGGAGGCGGCACGCTAGGCTTACAGGTGACGAGGCCCAGCCAGGTAGGAAGCGGCAGGTGGTACAGACAGGTGCGGGGGGGGGATAATGATACGTGGGTGTAGGAGAACGCAACATAGGTGGAAGGGAAGACCATGTGAAGGAGGGTTAAGGATACGTGGTAGATAGGTTAGTGGAAGATTACTGGGGTCGAACTAATATCTTTCAGCTCCTCTATGTGTCTCAGCTTCGATCCATCTTAACTCCGCTCCTTCCCCACTTCACTCTGTACCCATATTCCTGCAACTCTCTAAAACCAACACCCCAACTCATTTATCCTCCTCCTCCTCCTCCTCCTCCTCCTCCTCCTCCTCCTCCTCCTCCTCGTCCACGTCTTCCATTTATCACCATCGTCTTCGTCTTCCTAGTGCTCCTCTTCCTCCTTCTACTCAAGTCCTCGTCATTTTTTTTATTCTTAGTTGTTGAAGTATGAGCATGAAAGGGAGGAAGGAGAAAGGCAGCAGGCAAGGCAAGGCAAGGGATGAGTGAAAAGGTGAAGGAAAGGAAGGAACCAAGGAAGGACAGTGTTGGGTCTTAATCATTCTGTTGGGTTACGTGAAGAACGAGGTACAGGGGTGTGTGTGTGTGTACGAGAGAGAGAGAGAGAGAGAGAGAGAGAGAGAGAGAGAGAGAGAGAGAGAGAGAGAGAGAGAGAGAGCGAGAGAGCGAGAGAGAGAATGCGCCAGGCAGGCACCAAATTAATTACACAAAGGCACAAGTAGCCTGACTCGGAAGGCAGATACACTACCTCCCTCCCTCCTCCTCCTCCTCCTCCTCCTCCTCCTCCTCCTCCTCCTCCTCCTCCTCCTCCTCCTCCTCCTCCTCCTCCTCCTCCTCCTCCCTTCCCCTTCACTTCACCAAGTTTCACAAGGCACTACAACAAACTCCTGCAATCCAGCATTCCGTCCTCCCTTCGACCTTCCTGTTCCCCTTCAACTTCCTTTCTCTCTCCCCCTTCCTTCTCATATCATTTCCATATATCCTTTACTTTATCCTTTACGTTCCTCCTCTCCCCTTTCACGGCTCATTTCACAGACTTACAGTACTCCTTCCCTTTTCCTTGGCCCTCCCTATCCTTTCCTTCTTCCTTTGAATCTTGCTTTTACTTTTAACTTCCCTTTTCATAGCAAACCTTCCATTCCTTCTCCTTTTTCCTCCCTATCCTTCCCTTCTTATCCCATCTCCTTCCTGTAACGCTTCACAGTCCTTCACCGTAACTTCTCTTCCCCGAACCTGAACCCTTTCTTTCCAATCACGTCTCGTCCAAAAAGGGTACAAGGTTTTCAGAAATATTCAGGTCCTGTCCTCTGTATCCGACGAGTCAGTTCCCACGACCCTAAATGCTCCTCTCCCCTCCACACTGCTCACCCCGACCCTAACAACGCTACCAAATTCCCATATCAAACTCCCCACACTCATATATCTTTTCCAACGCCCCTTAAATACCTTCCTCTCCTCTATAGTACTTTCAACACCCCGGTTACTGCTCCCCACGCCTCAGAAAATACTCTTTTTTTTCTGTTTCCCCTTGCAAGCTTATCCACGTTTTCTGAATACGTCATGCTTATGCTAAACGTGACCTATCTGAAACACATTACTGCCCAAGGGGTGATGGGGGGATGGTGGGGGTAGGTGATGGGGTGATGGGGTGACCAGCATGTTATTTAGGATGGATGAGGGGCAAGGAATGGGTGTTGTGTAGTGTGTGGTGTGTGGTGGTGGTGATTTGTGCTGGTTGTGTGTTGTGGTGGTGTGTGGTGATGTAGTAATGGTGGTAATATGTGCTGGTTGTGTGTTGTGTGTTGTGGTGGTGGTATGTGGTGTGTGGTGTGTGTGGTGGTGTGTATGGTAGTGATAGATGCATTACTAGTAAGAATCTGTGTAATGTATCTGTGTGGTCTTGTCTCACGTCAACACCACAACAACAATTACTTGGACATTATTAGTTTCTGAGCACCTTTTTCCCCTCCGCCTCTCTCTCCCTCCCTTCGTACCATGTTAGATAAAAAAACTATAGATCGTTTTTGTATTATGCTTCGTACCCTCACTCTCTCTTTCTTTCTCTGTCTTCTTCCTGCTCTTCCTCCTTCCGTGAATTTCTAGTATCAAGGCTAAAGATCAGGATTAGGCGTTGTGTTGCTGCTCCTACTACTACTACTACTACTACTACTACTACTACTACTACTACTACTACTACTACTACTACTACTACTACTACTACTACTACTACTGCAAGAACTACTACTGCTTCTGCAACTACTACTACTACTACTACTACTACTACTACTACTACTACTACTACTACTACTACTACTACTACTACTACTACTATAGTACATATAATCTTGGAAGCTGTGGCCCCGAAACACTCCCAGCAGCTATTGGTTAACACTTGGGGAGCTTTTAAGAAAACAATTTGGTGGGAATGAGTGCAGTGAAGTGGCAGTGGAATGTTGGCCAAGGGGTGGGTGAGGACACACACACACACACACACACACACACACACACACACACACACACACACACACACACACACACACACACACACACACACACACACATACACACACACACACATGCCAGAGGTGGGTACTTCCCGAAAACATTTCCGCAAACAACAACTTCCACAATTGCAGAAGTCCAAGTTTGTTTCCTGATTTGGGTTTGACTTAAAAGTTGCGGATTTACGTTCGTGGATATATTTCTGCAAACGCAAATATGTCCTCCCAGGGTGAGCAGGGAAGGCCTACACTGGGGCAAGGAGGCTATAGGAAAGGTAGTGTCAGGTTAAGTGGCGGTACTATGTTTTTTTCTATCTGAATTTCAACAATAGTTTCGTATGTCGTGGCTTCGTATGAACTGAAGTGTAAAGACAAGAACTTCCGCTTAATTTAATAGTTTGCAATTAATTAGTTTCCATTTAATTTGATGCATTGAGTGATGAGTGACAGTGAGGACAAAGGTGAAACGTGAACTATAACACATGTGGTACGCTGAGGTTAACTATGTAATAATACTAATAAATATTAGTTCAATTTACATAACTGATTTATTAAATAATGAATTAAATTACTACATTTACAAAAGTGTGTTACATATATTTTGCACTTAATGCAGTTGAAATATCACGTAATTGCTTTGTATTTGAAGAATTGCACATTGTAAGAAATTGTTGGACTTAAGGTTGCAAGAAGTAAGGATTATGGTATGCGGAAGTATATTTGTGGAAGGGTATTTTCATTTGTAGTACAACCTCTGTCACACGCACACACACACACACACACACACACACACACACACACACACACACACACACACACACACACACACACACACACACACACACACACACACACACACACACACACACACACACACACACACACACACACACACACACACACACACAGCAATGAAAACAAACTTTTTTATATACTTCCGTAGCTTTCACGCACGCACTACCCAGGTTACGCATTGTGTATGGATTGTATGAAGCTGGTGGTGTAGTCATATGTTTGGCAGGGCAGCGCTGGGGGTCCGTGTTAGGCTCCTGACTACAGTACAGTTTCATTTACCTGCAGATATTCAATAACGTACGCGCTGCTCTCGTTAACTTGTAATGGTAAAGAAAATATTCCTCTTTTATTTCCTCATGAGATACTTTATTAATTATATATATATTATTTTTTTCTAAACATTGACATTTGGTTATCAATGGAGACTATTAATTAACCTGTCGAGAATATACCTAATTTTCTCTATTAAAGGGACGGAATACATCTCCACCCACCACCAATAAATTAATAAGTCAATACATGAATAAATAAATGAAATAGAAATAGACCTTTACGCCCTTCACTCACATCGAAGGTTATTTCACCTCAGGGTAACATCACCTAGTTTTGATGTATAGTATGACTAGCCAGAGCATTCCTATAATGAATAAATGTATAGCTAGCTAGCATGAAGCGATGAAGGCGAGAGAGGGAGAGAGGGAGGGGTAGGGAAGGGTCATGTGTGTGTGTGTGTGTGTGTGTGTGTGTGTGCGTGTGTGAGTGAGTGTGTGTCAGTGTGTATTCCCTTGCCATCTACATCTAAATTGAATATCCATCATTTTATATTTCCGTGGCGATAGAATTTTTTCCATTAGATCGGTCCTATAAAAATTCTATGCAGGTTATTTCCTCCAAACTGTGTTGTGCAATCTTTTATCTTTTATTCTTTTTTATTTTATTTTAGCGAGAGAGAGAGAGAGAGAGAGAGAGAGAGAGAGAGAGAGAGAGAGAGAGAGAGAGAGAGAGAGAGAGAGAGAGAGAGAGAGAGAGAGAGAGAGAGAGAGAGAGAGAGAGAGAGAGAGAGAGAGAGCCGACACACCTTGGTAATCCGTAATCAAATCAGTAAGGCTGGAATGAAGAGATACTGAAAAAAAAGAATGACCAGGCGAAGGTGAATGAAGGGAGTGAATGACCTCACCACCATCACCATCACCATCACCATCACCATTACTAGTATTACCACTACCACCATCACCATCACTGTAGCTCACCCTAGTATATACCTCTTCATTATTTCTTCCTTCCTTCCTTCTTTTAATCCTTCCTTCTTTTAATCCTTCCTTCCTTCCTTCCTTCCTTCATCATACTTTTACAGACAGAGCACCGCCATTATTCATTTATTGCACTGAAGACTCCATGATCATACCTTCACCATCATCACAATCATCATCATCATCATCATCATCATCATCATCATCATTATCAGTATCAGTCTCGTGTTTGTTATCCTTACTATCATTAGATTAAGTCGTCTCATGTCCGTGCTTCAGCTTCATTAATTTTTGCTTCCACCCGTTCATTAGGATCTGGACACTCGGCCTTCTCTGGAAAACTATTTTAAATGCTTTGTGTGTGTTGGAATTTTTTTTAGGGAGGTTTTCAGAAATCCTTTCCGAGTTCTTGTCGAGGGGAACTGTGAGGGGAGGGGGAGCTCGAGGGCCGAGGGGAAGGGAGGAAGGCTTGAAGGTAAAAGGGAAGGGAAGGGAAGGGAAGGTTATGGGTAGGTAGGTAGGGAAGGGTGAGGTGTTATTTCTTATTTTGTGTCACATGTTATGGTAATATGCATATTTTTTTTGTACCTGCCAGACGGTTTGACTATCTCGTGAGGGTACGCGGAGGTGTGTGGATGAAGGGGAGGAGAGGGGAAGTAGGACAGACGGGGGTGCTAGATTGTGGTGTGGGACGTAGCGTGGGGAGGAGGGGGAATGAAGAGGGGGAAGGGAGACGAGGGGAGGAGGGGGAATGAAGAGGGGGAAGGGAGACGAAGGGAGGAGGGTGGTAGTTATTGAGATATACTGTAAAGACTTTATACGAGGAGGGGAAGGATGATTAGTTTGTTGAAGAATTGTTGTTGTAATGGTTTAATTGGAAGGTTGTGTCGCAGTGTGCTGGGGTGACAGTACAGGGTAACACGAGGCCATCACCAGCTCATTGCAATACAATACAATACAACTAGGCGGTGCAGTGTTGTGTTGTGTTATGTTATTCCTCGTTTTCACCTAAAGCACTACGTGGAAGAGCACTATACCACTTCACGTTACATTTTGACACGCTACGCTACGCCACACACACGCACACACACACACACACACACACACACACACACACACACACACACACACACACACACACACACACACACACACACTCACACTCACACCCTGGCCTGGCCTCACTACGCCTCACCATTCTGTACAACATCACACCACATTTGTCCTCATCACACCACAACATACTTCACCACGCCATACCACACCACACCACGCCATACCAAACCACACCACACTATATTTCAGGGCGCCATGCCACCGTTGCCACCAACACCACCACATACAACACCACCACTATCACCACCACCACCACCATAACAAGAGTAACAGGAACACGTGCAGGACTAATACCATCAACAACAGTAGTATTAACAACATGCATAAATTTCCCTTCCTATCGCAGAGACCCGCTAGACAAACCAATAGAGTTACGCAGTAAAGTTCTCCCTTGGTAACTTATCTCCAACATGCATCTGGCACTTTAAGTTCTAAGTGTATTTAGCACCGAAGTTAAGCAAATTATCGCCAGTCGAGGGAGGCGTCATCTGGCTGTGAGTCGAGCGGTGGTACTCTGTCCAAAGTGGAATGGCTGGCGGGGTCGTGACTGCGTGAGTTCAGTGCATGAGTCGTGGCAGCTTTTTCAGTAGTGAGTTGGGTAGCGAGGAGTTGTCGTTCCCCTTTGTCGTTCTTGTTTGTCGTTTCCGTTTTGATAGGTGTTGGAGTGCGCAGTTTGGCTCAGCACTTGTGGCAGGGAGAAGGATGGACTCATAGTCGTTGCATTGGTGGAGGAATTGAAAACTTGGTGAGAAGGTCCAAAGCAGAGAATTTCATGGATAGACAAGGGAGGCATTTGTACGGCATAGTGGTGTTCCTTGTTGCCTTGTAGAGAAATTCCAGGTTGACAGGGGAGTTTAGGTGGTGACAGGGTTCTGGTGAAGGTGTTGGAACGTCAGTACTCGTTTCGTTGCTGTGGCAGCTCCGTCCTCCATCCCCCATCGATTTTTAGCCGAGTAAATGTGATTCCGAGAGGTCCAGGTCACCATAATCCATCTCATTTTTCTCATTAACGAGGAAGAGGCTCGGTTGGAGATAGAAGAAGAGAAACCCGCCACGAGCTTGAAAGAGTTTTTGGCAGGGAAAAACTGATTGCATGGAAGTGCTAAGAGATATTGTTTGTTTGATTGTGTGTGTGTGTGTGTGTGTGTGTGTGTGTGTGTGTGTGTGTGTGTGTGTGTGTGTGTGTGTGTGTGTGTGTGTGTGTGTGTGTGTGTGTGTGTGTGTGTGTGTGTGTGTGTGTGTGTGTGTGTAGATTTGGTATACAAACATAATGTTAATGTGGCGTTTTGTTGCCCTTGCTTATTCATTATGCTTAACATTAAGGTCACAAGTATAGGGTTGCATGCGTGAGTGGAAGTGTAATGTGGGTGTGAGTGCGCATGACGGGGGGGTGACAAGTAGAGGGATGGAAGTGGGTGGTGACTGACCCTGTGCTCCCCCAGGTGGGCAGGGAGGCGCGTCATGGGGGACCCGCTGGAGGCCGTGGAGGGGTCGGACTCGGAGATCAGCCGCCTGTTCCCCAAGTGCCGGCCTCGCTCCACCACCCACACGCCCACCACCACGCCCACTGACAGCCGCCGTTCTGACGTAAATCTCAACTGTGTCCTCGACTCTGACGACAACGACAACTACGAGCCACAGCTCACAACCGGCGATCTGCCCAGGATCTACGACAACGCCAAGCTGAGTCGAGACAGCGGGAGTAGCGGCCGCATGTCGGTGGACAGCGGCTCGGGGTCCCATTCGGGCTCCACGCCGGACTCCAGATCGGGTTCCCACTCGGGCTCCCGCTCCGAGTCCGCCAAGATGGAGCGCAGTACTGAGGACGTTGACATGGATGTGGACGTGTCAGTCGTCAGTGCTTATGACGATTATGACGATCGTTATCTTAGGTCGTCTGTGTTAGATTCCTCCTATGAGGAGGCGCCGCCGCCGCCTCCGCCCACAACTCGGCCCCAGCCGCAGCGCCGCGAGCACTTCCGCCTCCGAGACTCGCGCATCGAGATAGCTGGTGGGCGAGAAGTGTTTAGTCACAGCCGGTCACGCCCCGCACGCCGCAGACACGATGAGTCACAGCGGCGGAGAGGGCAGCAGCACCAGCAATACCAGAAGGAGCAGCAACAGCATCAGCACCAGCAGGAGCCACAACAACAACAGGAACAACAACAGCAACAGGCGCAGCAACAACATCACCACCAACAACAGCATCAGCAGCAGCAGCAGTCGCAGCAACAGGAGCAGCAGCAGCAGGAGGATCACCAGTGGCCTGACTCTCCCGGCGGCAGTGAAGAGCAAAGCCGCGGGTGCTCGGTGCGGCAATCTCCGCTGGTCTATGAAACACGACTGGCAGGTTCTTCCGAGGTCGTATTTGACGACATAGGAGAGTGGGTGGCCCGCGGCCTGACCGTGAGGGCCCTGGATGACCGGCCTGCATCCCCTAGCTCCCCTACCGCTCAGCATGCAGAGGGGCCACCGGATCCCGGCGACCAAGGCTACTTGGCCGCCTATGAGCGGTCTACCTCACCCTCCGACTCGGACTCCACCCAAGAGTCCGCCACGCACAAGGTCACCAAAATTGGCAACGTTCCTATCGCCGAATACGAGGGGTCACCACGGCGGTATGGTCCCCGACCTTCCCCGAGAACCCATAGTCCCCGTGGTGGACATCACGCTCCTCCTCCACGACCGCCACGGCCTGGCTTCCCCCGTCGGGTAACTGCAGAGGAGGGGGAGGCCAGGGAACCCTCCTGTGAGCCTCTGATGGGGACCCCCAGTGAAGAAAACTCGCCTCATGAAGAGAACACAGAAGCAGGTGCTTCCGAGGACCCTAGCAGTGACCAGCCGGGGCCAGACTCATGTTCTGAGGCAGACAGCTCGTCGCCGACACCGCCCGTCATAGCCATATCTACCCTCACGTCCTCGTACTCAGGGAGCCTCGCCGCGCAGCCCGAGCCCGCTGCTGCCGACGCGGAAATGTACGACTACTCGTACGAAATGTCGGAAACCAGAAAAGTCCTAGAGGAGTTCTTCAAGGAGCAAGGAGCGCGTGGAGACGAGTTCCTTGATCTGGAGTACCACCTCAAGCGACAACAAGGTAACAGTTACGTGGGCTTGCGTCTGGCGGCCGAATACGGCGAGGAACAGTCAGCAGGTGATGGCATTGAGCAGGAGCCTCCTGCAATCAACCCACAGACCAATGACTTAGAACACCATATCAGTAGTTCAGATCACCACAACACTAGTTCTGACTACCACAACTCCGTAGATGTCCACAGCAACCCTGGAGACCAACCCAACGGCGTAGAGCACCACACTAACAACATGGATCACCTCGGCACCAGCGCGGAGTATTACAGCAAGGATGAGGAGCAGCTGAATAGTGAACCGGAACCGCGAGACGACCCACCACCAGACCACGCCGTCCATCCCGACCCCGGGCTGGACCACCCCACGCATGAGGTAAGCTCAGCATCCCCTGGTCCCCTCAACCACCACCTCGACCTGTCTTATGAAGCACAGCAGAGTACAGCACAAGAACAGCAGCAGGCACCAGATAGCTTCAGTATTAGCAGTAATCACAGCACTCACAGCAATAACAGCTTGCACAGCGGGGTGGGCGATGACCCGCTTCCAGACGAGCTGTTGGAGGCCGGTGGTGACCCCCTCCAGGAGAGCAGTGAGCTGTATGAAAGGCTGAGTGAGGTAGTGGCGGCTGCCTTAGGGCGGGAATGTCATCCTGACGACAGGTCTGGCGACGACAACCCAGGTCTTGAGGATCTGTCTGGTCACGAAGACCCTGGGCTGTTAGACCTCTCCACCGAGGGGGACCATGACACGGCCTCCACTAATCCTCGGACCGAAGACTTGGCCGAGGCCGAGGTGGGACTCCAGGTAATGATGCTTGTCCTCTCCACCGCTCGCTTCTGTCTTCAGTCCCCCCCTCCCTCCCCTCCCGCGTCTGTCCTCTCCACCACCACCACCACCCCCGCCCTTTCCGCAGAGACACATTACCTCCCTCTCCCAAGTCGATCCTTAAACTTTCCACCACAATCCTCTCAGTCTCCCTGGTCAGGTTTCTTGCTCGCTCAGGTAAGTCTTGCTCTTCCTGATCAGTCTTCTTACTTCTTTGAAACATTTTCTCATCTTTCTCACTCCATTCCTCTTAACTTTTAGAGCGTCACTCCTAATTCGTTCCTTATAACTCAAGTGGTTGCCTCTAAACTGAACCTCAAACTTAGCCACTTTGCTATCATGCTCGTATCTCCCCTTCAACGTTATATCACCTTCTGCATTTATTGACCTCTTTGTCGTATCTCTTTCTTTTCCTCGGACCACTTCTTCCATTTAGGACTCATCTGTTACGTCTCGTTTTTCTTTCACTGGTTTAATTTTCTTTTTCCTGGTCTTCTGTCACGTCTCTGTTCTGCAGGTCACCCATTAACCATTTTTTTAATCTTCTTTTTAAAATTTCCCTAGCCAGTTGTTAGTCTTTCTACTCATCTCCCATTAAAAGTATTCCTCCATTAACCTTCTTCTCTCTCCTATTAAAACTTCATTCTGTTCCTGCACGATTTTCCTCAACACTGCCCCGTAATTTGAGCTTTCAATAGTACAGGTCCAACCCTTTCCCTTGGTATGACTTTCCCTTAGGTTGTTGCTTTCCCCTTATCAACAGTATATATGCAATGCTTGCATATTAGATTACCTGTAATTTAATCCCTTCAGTACATCCTTCATTTCTTGTACTAACGCTTGTGTGTGTGTGTGTGTGTGTGTGTGTGTGTGTGTGTGTGTGTGTGTGTGTGTGTGTGTGTGTGTGTGTGTGTGTGTGTGTGTGTGTGTGTTTGTGTTTGTGTTTTTGTGTAGAAAGACGAGGGTTTGCACGTGTGTTGTTAGACGAGTAATTTGGTGTGTTGCCCAGGTGTGTGCACGTGTAACTCAAGATGTGTAGCTTGTTTTCTGCTCTCCCTGCCTGTTAATTGAGACGTGTCCGTGTCCGTTTCCGTGTCCGTGTATTCATATCCACTTCATCGTCATGTGTGTAGAGATGAGTATGTGTTAGCAAGATTTTCCACACCTGTCAGCATTAGCACCGTGCCAGCTTAGCAGGTGTTTGCCAGGAGGTGCCTGTGTCAGCCTATCTGCTCTAGAATGGGAGTGTGAGCCCGTCAGCTGTTGAGTTGTTGACTGGTTTCCGAGCCTTACCAATTTGCGAGGTGTGAGCCGTGATGGTGGTGGGTGGATGGGAGGTGGTGGTGCGTGGGTGTGAGATGTAGAGAGAAAGGCAACGCGGCGTGGAGGAGGGGCGGCGTTGAGGCGAGACTAGTTGTGGAAACGGAATGAAATGTAGAAGAACTCGGGGTTGGCTGGCATGGCGAGGCTAAGAATCAATGCGACTATTTTTGTTTTTACCGCTCCTTACACTGTGATGCTGTACTTACATGTGTGGATTGGAGTTGCCGCCTCAGCTTCTTGTCGTACTTATTCATACGTGGCAGGGTCGTGGTCTTAGGTTTGAGTCATGCAGGAGAAGAACTTATAGAGGTAAGCCACAAAGACTGTAGGAACGATGTGTGTTTCGATATAGAAGTAGAAGATCGCGGGGTACAGTCGACCGGCTTGGTGTGAGGTCAAGAGTGGTGTTCCTCTTGAATATCGGAACAGTTTTTAAATCTGATGAAGGATTATATATCTAAAGAAAAAAAAAGTACATGAAAGGATGGCGAGATTTATTTGCAACAGTATTTTTTTTTTCAACTCGCGTGGGGTGTTGTTTCCCCTCGTCACGTCCTACACATATACCTCCCTTCGGCAGGATGGCTGAGGTGAAGAGACCGTTCTTCCACATTAGAGGTGGGCAGAGCGTCTTACATTAACACTTTAAGTCTATTCTAGTTTCCCGTCGTAGTAACAGCTTGCATGTACGTCTGTCTGAGTGGATGGTTGTAGCTTTTCTAATGACGTAGGAGTGATTGTAGCGTCGCTTGAACTGTAGCCAAGATTTTGCTTGCTACTACTCTGCTTGATATTTTAGTGTTCTTATTGTGGTTAGCTAGATGCATAACTCAGAGGATGTCTTTTCATCCTTACACTCTGTGCTGACTGCTGAGGATCGTGTGTGATGACCAGCCGCCTAGCAGTATAGTCTCCCTTTAACGTGATGGACGAACTCCTTCCCAAGTCTCCATGCATATCACTAGTCAGTTTGAGTCTTGATGGATGAATCCCACACCCTCTTCTCTTGCTTCCAAGTGCTCGCATCCTGCCCAGTTTATACGAAGAACAAGGATTAACTATTTTTCTCATTCTCGCTCAACTCCTCTTTTGGTAGATTGACAAAGAGAATATTTTACATCGTTATTTTGTCAGTGTTAGATAACCGCTTAAAATGTGTTGTGCCATTACATGGGTGACAAATACTGACCTATGTAAAGATAGAGTCTGTCTCCCTAAACGAGTGATTAATCATTCTTTATGAAGCAAAATAATTGGCAATTTTTTTTTTACTATTTAATCCTTTGTCAGAATTTATTTGTGCAGTTTAAAAATAGATACAAAAAAACTCATTATGTTTTTGTCTATGATGAAGGTGCAAGACTAACTAACCTTTATGACCACAGTCCTAGTAAGGTGGGAGGCCAACACATGACGTCATTACAGTCATAATGGAAACACAGTCCTCTGCACCCTAGTCTCCCGATCCTTGAAGTGCACACCCATGGCTCGGCTTAGACTCCAGCCCAGAATCACACGCCAGTACACCCTTCCCCCCTCCCCCCGCCTCGGAAACAACTCAGTCATATTTAACGTATTTCATTGTCAATTATCCATTGGTTTCACTACAGTACTTACCAGTATATGTCCATGCATGTCGTGCGACAACATCATGGTCTTGGGACTGTAAAGAACAGGATCTGCACTGATAAAATATCTGTTTGGGCGACCGTTGTTATCGACAAAGACGTCATCACCGCACAGAGCGATCCTCGTAGGATGGTTGTGACACGTGCTGCCAACACACGCTGTGCACTAAGGCCTCTGAGAGTGATTTCCATGATTTGCCTTTGAGAGTAATTTTTATGATTTTAGGTTGTTCGTGCGCCGTTCTTAAACTTCACAAAAGGAATGGTGAATGCTATTATCGCTTACAAGGACAAATTGTGGGTGATAAGCTTTTATGTGCTGAGCATGGTAGAACTTGGTGCTGTGGCTGCCAAGGCTGTGGTGTATCCATCGCTAACAAAATTTTGCCTCTGTAACTCACTGACTCTGGATTAGTACTATCTGAATGAACTAGTCAAAGTGTGAACAGCCCTTAGTAGTACTTAGTCATGAAATTGGCGGGGAATGATTCAACTAAATTTGCTCCATTAATATTTGATTTGATTTCCCATTGATGTGTGCATATCACTGTGTAAAGGGAGGATTAAACAAAATCTTCAGTTGATCTGGTAAGTTTTTGTCAAAATGCTGTACTCTGGTCTTCAGTACGTGCATGTATTAGTTTAATTTTTATTAAGATTTGTATTTTTGAAATCTTATCAAATCGTTTTTTAAATAATGATGAATTGTTACTTCTATGTCCTTATATATATATATATATATATATATATATATATATATATATATATATATATATATATATATATATATATATATATATATATATATATATATATCACACACACACACACACACACACACACACACACACACACACACACACACACACACTGCTTGGTAGCTTGGTAGTAACAACCAAACAGTTACTGTCCTCCTTGAGTAAGAGGATGGGGTGTGTGATGTATGAAAGGTCACAACCTTATTCACAGATCGGGCTATAATGAACTGTAAGCTCTCTCCCGGAGGGTAAAAGCTGGCGATCACGAGTCCAGCGCGTGATCCGCAAGACCGTGGTGAATTACACACACACACACACACACACACACACACACACACACACACACACACACACACACACACACACACACACACACACACTATGAGCTATGAGCTCTTTCCATAGGGGGACGGCCGGCTGTCTCGAGAGAGACCAGCAGCAGACTGTGACAGTGAATAACACACACACACACACACACACACACACACACACACACACACACACACACACACACACACACACACACACACACACACACACACACACACACACAGAAATACTTACGTGATGACCATTTAACAATTGATAGTGATGTATTTAAACAATATTGATTGATGTTTATCTCGTAGTATGGACCAGTGTTAAGATTATTCCTTGTTGCAATAATGGGCATCCAGTGTTCAAAGTCATGGGTCGTGGATGGATTTGCTTCCTGCTCCTCATTCGTTAATCTCATCATGTCTCCCGCATCTTTTAATATACAGTGCCAACAGAGTAGATAATGTTTGTCTTTGGCCTGCACCCACCCACGCCTTCAAACAAAAACAAAAACAGAGAAAGATTAAATCAAAGTTTCTATAACATACAGTAACACTTACCACTAATTGGCTTTATTTTCTAATAGAGACACGAAAGAAAGGGGCATTGGAAGGTTCCTACAATGTTGAATATTGTTAAAAATAGGTATTTACATTTCATATGTTCTGTTAACCTAGAATCAAATTAAATAACTATTTTCTAGTGCTTTCAGGTTTCTAAAATTTTTACAATATAGTATTGATATCAGTTAATCCAATAATGATGAATTTTCTGATATTATAACTCAGTTGTGAAATGGTCATCATATCTATCTATTTATGTCTGTTTTACTGATCTATCAATATTTTAACTTTCTATATATCGGCACATTGTAGAGCCAGAAGTACACCAGTACATTCAAAAGCCAGATGATTAACATTATATTTTGAGGGAAATCTTCGTTTTTACTCTGAAAAAAAACTGCAGATGAATACTGTGTGGATGAACATTTGTTCCGAAGCATCACATCAATAAGTAATGTGAAGTCACCAGTATGTACTTCTGGCTCACCGTTGGCTCTGCTACCGAATTATTAGAATTAGTAGAATGAAAAAAAGAAAATGATTAGAATAGATATAATGTGAAAAAAATAATTTGTCCATTATCTGCATCCAAAGCGCCATCCTGTACAGCACAGGCACTACTAGGGTGAGGGTGAGGGGAGCCATGCTGATTATTGTAGTCAATCTTGTGTTGGTTTTGAAGGTAGTATATAGTATGAAATGTATAAAAGACCAGAGTATATATAAAGTATAACTAATACATTTTAGTAGGCAAAATAAAACGATGAAAGCAGATCTAGTGCACAATGATGGCTGTGGTGGTGATGGTTGTGGGTTGGTGAGGTTGAGGTGGCTGGCAGGACCAAGTGATTCAGCATGTGGTATTTACTTCTACTGCTGTATAGTATAGTGGAAATGTACAAAGGTCTTGCTTGTCTTCTACTACAGTACCTGTTAGATTTTTTCCATAAAGACTCAACTAATACTTCTTTGCTTGATACCTTTCTTTGCTCAAATCTTAGTTTGGTATAATATTTACTACTTTGTATGTGACTTTTCAGATTTAATGTTCTGGATGACCTGCTCAAGGTGTCCAGACACTATCTATTTTTGAATAGCAGATTGTCTTGTACATTATTCATTAGTTATATAGTGTTCTTAAGGTGGCGTGTTATGTCTGTCCATAGTATGGTTAGATAACTTGTTCATCCAAACTCCTTTAGTCTTTACTTTAGTGAGACCAATAGTGTTATGACTACTTGTTCTTTCTTGATCCCTCTGTCTTTCTTTAATGAAATACATATATATATATTTTTCGTGACTCCAATCCCTCTCCACACTCCATGTCTGTCAACTTTGCAACTCTTCTGAGATTAACAACCAATGCAGTATAAACCTTCTGCCACCCGAGCACACTGCTTTGGTGTTTTCAATACTTCATAACCTTTTCCCATCCATCCCAGTATTAGGTAATGCAGTTGTTGTGCAAGTTGTAGCAGAGTTGTAATTGCATCATTGGTATTCCACAGTAGAAGACCACCTGGCACCACTTTTAATCACTATTATACCATCAAACATTTTTTATTGACAAAATTTATGTATTGATTTTTTTGGGTGAAAATTTTTAATATCAATGCCTTACATTTTGTATCATAAGTGTGTGTGTACATTGAAATTAATGAAATGCATTTTTCAAAATTGACCTTTTTTAATCTGTAGTGTTATGTACGATTACTGATTTTTTGTTAGTATGTATTGTGAGTTTTTGTGTCATGTTCATCACATTACTCAAGACTAATTGTCAGACCTTCTCAAGGCTGATACAATGATACAATATTCATTAGAGTAGATTACTAGATGATGCAGTGATCCTTCAAAAAGTAATTCCTCAATTTTCAGTAATGAAAAATTATATATATATTTTTTTATACTGTAAGAGCATGTATATTTATACATCTAGAAGGAGATGATTTATCTAATTTATGCTCTTGAAAAGACTCCCTTATATTATAGGAAGTAATTAGAAAAGCAAAGTATAGACTGGCCATTATTACCCATTAATTCATTGTGACAAGTACCTTTGTTGTATTTGTGAACCTTTCAAAAACTTCTTTCTTACGTTATGTCAATTTTGTTGAATGGGTTACATTGTACCAACTATTAGTATGTTGTCAATAATATTCTGTTTTTATGTTCTCATTCAAGCTGAAAGTTCTCCTTATACAAATAACTGCTTGATAAGAAGAATATTATACTGGAATAATATTAAATTGGTTTCGGTAATTTTATTTATATATTTCATACTGTTCTTATCGTTTAAAGAAAAGAGAGAATGGAAAAAAAAATAGTTTTACCTTCAACATACAGCAGTTCCACTTGATCCTTCTTTAGTGAAAACTCGTGAGTTAATAATTTCTTTTGGGATAATTGTTAAACTTTACAAGAGCATATATCTATAAGCTACACATTTGAGGGACCATTGTGCATTGTTCTGTCTCAATAAAAGCATGTATTGTTATCACCTGCTTGTACGTCAGCCATTTACTCATACATACATACTAAGACGAGGCTGTTTGGCAGGTGGGTCACTCCCGCAACTTCACGCTGTCCCCTGAGACCACCTCCTGTGACTCTGGGGATGTGGAAAGTGATTACTCGGGCGTGGATCCTGAGGGGTCCGTCCACTCTTCATCACGGGGCATATGTTCTGCCATGCCGGTCCTAGAGGATGGCTTGTCCTCAGGTGAGTAAAGCACACACTGTCACTGCTTCACACTACCATCATATTGTTCATCAAATACTCATGTAATCTCATCACAGGAAGGAAAATATGAATGCAGGCGGATTGAAAGTAATTAGATAGTGTTTGAAGGTTTTATTATATTTGTTAATGCATTTACTACTGAAAAAAGAAGCTAGATTCATCATATTGAGCATGTTATCTGAGATGTATCATGACTGTCTAGTGGAGATGTTTACGGTATTCAATATTGTTCGTATGACTTTACGTTATTCAAAATCATTCTTACGAGTTTATGTTATTCAATATCGTTCTTATGAATTTACGTTATTCAATATTGTTCTTATGAGTTTATGTTATTCAATATCATTCTATTTAAATGCTTGTAACCTTAATGAATAATCTACTCTGATGTGTGACTAAGCCTGCATTTAGAGGTTAGACTTCTGGAAGATAACAAATACCTGTTTCTTATACAATTAACTATTACTTAATTCTCAGGAGAGGAAAGTTGCATGGAAGTACCTGAAGAAGAGGACAGCAAAGAGTCTTTGTATGATCAGGAACAAGAGGAACTCAAGGTTGAATTATTAGAGGAAGATCCGCAGCAGCAGCGTCCTGTGGCTCGTTCCTTGGATGAACAGTTGTGTCGGGGTGAGCTGCCGCCTCTCAACCCCATCCCAACGCTCAGCTCCCACAACTCACCCCTCCCTAATGCTGCCAGTTCACCCCATACTAAACTTCACTCACGAACTTCCTCTCATAATAATACTCAGTCTCCTTCATCTTCAACACTCAAACTCATGAAGAAACAGATCACAGAGATTGAGAGGGAGATAGCCATGAGGAGGCCAGAGGGGGGACCCAGGAGGGGGGGGCATGATGGAGAGGGACCCCATCCCCCCCTTGACCTGCACCTGCTAGATCCTCTCAGTAAGTACTTTGTGACTTATGAGTATTTATTTTTTGTATTTTTGCTTAGGATCACCAAGGCTTTTATATGTGCTGGTACATTTTTGGGGGATTTTGCACTTTTCTATATTTTTTCTAGCACTGAGATATGCTTTTCAGGATAGCATAAACTCACATAATTTTTCATGCTGAGCCTCAAATGGTTTTGTGTGTCAGCGGTGACGAGGTTTTGTTATGCTACCGCTCGCTCGGCTTGGCAGTACAATTTTATGATGATGAATATTATTTATTTTTGCATCATTACTCTTCAGAATTTTGTTGTAGATTATTGCCTATTGTTTAATGTCACTGTCTCAGCACAATATAGCACAATGTAGAGTTGCAAACAGTTGTAGACAGAACTCCACAAGGCAACACAGAGCTCACCCCCACACACTTAGAAGGGGAAGGGTCTCTGATGCCTCCCACCCTCACTTGTGGCCGTGGGATACAAGTACAGAGGTAAGTCAGGGATACACATAATACTTTATATACCTAATTTTCACCTGTAACAATTTGGCATCGGTAAAATTTGGCAAAATTTATTAAAGTACATGTTGACTTGGATTTTTTAAATGCTTCACATTGTTTTATGGTTTTATTGGTATATATTGTCATTAAACATTCGAGTAAAATTAGCATCAACTGTCACATTAAAGATAAAGATGAATATAATTCTTTAACTTCATTTCATAACTCCACATCTGTGCCTTTAGTGCATAATTATAATGAGTATCCTGTTTCTATGTGAATAATTCTGTATCCATTGACTTAAAATTTTTTAGTAATGTATTTGAAAATTAGAATGTAGATTATAAGTATACCCTAGTGTTTTGATCAAGTATTATAAGTATACCCTAGTGTTTTGATCAAGTATTATTAAGTCCTTATTAGGAACCAGTGCTTTTCTGATGCCTATATTATACACACTAGTGTTACTCAACTTCCAAAATGAATTGGCTCTTCAATCTTTCAGAACCTTTATTTATTATTAAAGAAGCAATACTGTATGCATAATTAAATTCAATTAAATTCATTGAAATCATTCCATGTCCAGTTCAACTTGATGGTGGTAAGTTGCTGATCGTTCCACACACTCACTTCTTCCATTGCACTCTCCACAATTATCTATCTCTTTCTCAAGTAATTTGTGACATTGGCTTAATTATTGGACCTAATGTCTTCATTAGGTCACAAAGCACAAATAGTATTGTCATCAACCTCATACAAGAGTCGATGTTGAAAGCAATCAGCTGACAATTAATTAAATTTGGGAATCATTGTCACATTTTATTGTGACGTTTATCCTGTATATTAGGTATGAAAAGTTATACACACACACACACACACACTGTATGTAGACTTGTTTCTTGTCTATGTTGCAGTACAGTATTAGGAGGAAGCTGTGTTGTGCTTAGTGAGATCACAAAGGGGAGAGTGTGTGCTGTGGCAGTTGTGGTGGGCCACTGCTGCATGACACAGTATTCTTGTCTATACATAGTATTTTATGGTAAAAAGCTGCATATAATTCATATATATAATTCATATATTCATATATATATGTTATATGTAGAGCATAATGTTATATTGCTATAAATTGATTCTTATAACTCCACTGAGTGGTAGCTTAATACAGGAATTTTTTTTCTTTCACCAGCTGTTTGACAAACACAAATAATCAACTGAAACTGAATTTTATGTGGTTTTTAGGGTCTTGAATGTTTGATTCAGTAGCTTTATTACTTTTCTCACATCTTCACTTTTATGCACATAGTTTTTCCTTCAATGAAATTTTAATACTGTACTAGATTCATTGTGAATGTTAAAACTTGTATTTTGTGATTTTAATCTTCATTACTTTGCACAATATCTGTACATGATTTACTATTTTATTCTACCACTTAACAGTTAATATATTACTTTGCACACTATCCTTTTATAATTATTTCTGCTCCACATGACTGTTACCAAGTTTGACATCGATTACTGTTATATTGTTTTGTAGTTTGTTGTACCATTAGATATTTTACTTTTCCGTGAAGTAGAGCAATTTTTTTGTAGGGTTTTAACAGACTGCTTATCTATATATATATAATTTTCATAAAGTATATATATTGCTACAAATTTTCTTTAGTGGATAATTTTATTGTAACAATTTTTTATTCTAACTTAGAGCAGTCACCTTCTGCTGCCTTCTGTCATATCTAAGTGAACTTGAGGTGTAATAATGCAACTTTTCCCTCGTAGATGAGAAGATGCCTGAGCCGCCCCCGCCCCCTGCTCCTCACCCTCACCGTGGAGGCTCTGCGGCTGATTCTGTTGTAGAAAATGGTAGTTCATCCTCAACCCCAAATCAAATGCCGGCCGTGTCCCCCAGCCACGTCCTTGGCCACCTACACTCTCCTCAGTACACTCCAGGTGAGGTTGTGGTCCTGGCAGCCAAGGACACGCGTATTTCTATCACTGCCATTAAATATTTGTATAGGGTACATAGTTAAGTAGCCCTGTGGTGGGGGATACAAAAACACTGCCACTGTATTTCCTGTGGATCTTAAAAGGCAACAAAAAAGGAATGGAGTGAAGGTCTGGGACGCCTTTCCTCTGTATTCTCTCTTATGAAAAGTCAAGGCACAGAGGGAAAAGGGGAGTAAAGTCTCCCTGAACCCTAAATGCCTTGTCCTGGCTAACCCCTTTTAATGGGGATGTAATCCAGGCATATATAGAGATATAGAGAGCTAAAGGCAAAGAAAAATAACAGATGGTAGAGAATATGAAACGAGAGACGGATGATAAAAAAGTAAATTTTGTGAATAAGCTGCAGTTCATGTTGTTTTAGCTGTTTTGAACTAACTTTTGAATGTTCTTGTATCCTAGTATGATGGTGTTTCTGCTTTTACTGTATCTCATCCTTATTCATATATTTATGTAACCTTTTCTTAAAGTTTTGTATTACATTTCTGCTTACTTGTACCTAGTTGCTAAGCTTGTATGCTGTAGAAATCTTTAAGAGAAGGTTAGATAAAAATAGTGGAGGATGAGGGATGGTATTAGTTCAAGATAACAAGATTTCTCATCCACCTCATGTTAATATGGAGTCTATCAAAGTAAAACATCCACAGCAATATCAGCAATACTGTGTTGAGGTTGATGTGGAATACTCTGCCTCAACGAGACTTCATAGAATCGAATCAAAACCAAATGAATAATAGAATCACATGAGTGAATTAATAACATAATGCATAATTCCATCCACTGGCTCAGCGGCAACACACGTCCTCTCATACTGACACAACACATCAAAACCTCGGTGTTCCTACTACTCAGCCATTAGTATCATTTACCAATACGAAATGTTTGTGTGCCAGGAGCAATCTAAGAGAATAAATGAACATCTATTATTAATCCTTCTCCCACGTTGCTTATAATGTTTACTTCTTCCTATTTTACTTATTGGCTGCTTTCCTTTCAACGTTTCAATGATTTTTCTTGGATCTTCATTAATTCCACAAAACTCATCGTTGAAAATGGTTTTATTGATGATTGGTATGAACATGTATAGTTCTTAAGTACATTACCTATGGATTTTTTTTGTTAAATCTCATTGAAAATTGAAGTAATGTGTAATATGTCATTGATACTAAGACTCTTTGAGTGGTGTAGGACATGCTTCTCTGAATGGTCTGAATGGAGACTGTGACTGTGACTTGATGTTCCTCGGTGGTGTTGATGTGAAATATTCTAAGTTGAGTTTAGAAGAACTTTTAACTCCTATTTGGGATGAAACAGTCTTTTAAATCCTTTCTTTCAATTTTTTTTTCTTTAGAAAGTTAATTTATTCTCATATGTTTTCAATGATAAGTTAAGATTACTAGTATTGTCAACTGTTGTAATTTTTTGTATTGGTAATAAAACAAGAAAATATTGAATTAGTACAATATTAAGGAGTATAATGATTAGTAGTGGGGAACTAAAAGCTGAACTGATATTTTCAGCAACCTTTACAGTGGGCTCGCCTGTAAAAGAAATATAATATAATCAATACAAGTCCTTTCTCTAAGTAGAAATTCTTAATGAAATCATGAGAAAAAATATATTGTTTCACTCTTGAATGGAGTGGTATTGTGTATAATGTAAAGGGTTGTGTAATTAAGATATTAAAGATGAATGCTTTGGAACAGGTTATGCGTGCAGCAGAGGCAAGTATCTGCCCGCCTGCAGGAGTGAGTAATGATGAGTTGAACATTCTCCTCACACTTCACATGATTTTTGTTTGCATTTATCACTTTAGCAAGATATTGTTTAAATTTCTTAATTATCACATACCTTTTGTGTACTGTTTTTTTTCTTTATTCCTTCTTTACTTATTTTGTTACCTTTAGTACATTCTATATCGATACAGCATTTAGAATGATATGAATTACAATTGGAGTTTTCTGTCCAGGATGGCAGAAAATATAGCAGATTATAGCAATTAACTGTAATAGATAATTCTAAAATACACATTTGAATGTTGATTTTATGCACCAGTTTCAAAATATTGTTTTAGTCAAGTAATTTTATCATCTTACCACACTGATAAACTATTAAAAAAGAAGTCAAGTGTTAAATGGTTGTCAAGGATAGTTCTTGTCAAGCTGCCTGTTGGACGTCAGATGAATAATGATATTTAATTCTCTCAAAGAATTACCACACAAACTATTTTCTTGTTATGACTCAAAACAATAGGTTGGCATGGCTTTAAGTCTTTTTTGTTATTTTGCACTTATTTTATATATATATATATATATATATATATATATATATATATATATATATATATATATATATATATATATATATATATACATATACATATATATTATATATGTATATATATATATATATATATATATATATATATATATATATATATATATATATATATATATATATATATATATATATACATATACATATATATTATATATGTATATATATATATATATATATATATATATATATATATATATATATATATATATATATATACATTATACATATATATATATATATATATATATATATATATATATATATATATATATATATATATATATATATATATGTATGTATAATGTATATATATATATATATATATATATATATATATATATATATATATATATATATATATATATATATATATATATATATACATATATGTATATATATTTTCTACCTGACATTCATTTACTGTTTTTCCCTTTCTTTGTAATATAAGTACTATATTTCTATATTTTCTTTTGCATGTATATCAGTTCACTTATAGCTTGTTCATCTTAGTTATTTGATTGATGTATGATTTTCAGTTAACAAGAGCTTTGTGTATTTTTATTGAAACAACAGGTGTGTGTGTGTGTGTGTGTGTGTGTGTGTGTGTGTGTGTGTGTGTGTGTGTGTGTGTGTGTGTGTGTGTGTGTGTGTGTGTGTGTGTGTGTGTGTGTATGTATGTGTGTGTGTGTGTGTGTGTGTGTGTGTGTGTGTGTGTGTGTGTGTGTGTGTGTGTGTGTGTGTGTGTGTGTGTGTGCGTTTGTATGTGAAATGCATTTGTCAGCCCACCAGACTGGAAAGCATAAAAAAATTGGCGGTATAGTTTTGGTCAACTGTGATATAATATATTTGTATGTGTTGAGTACTTTAATATATATATGTATATATTTATATATATATATATATATATATATATATATATATATATATATATATATATGTATATATATATATATATATATATATATATATATATATATATATATATATATATATATATATATATATATATATATATATATATATATATATACATATATATATATATATATATATATATATATATATATATATATATATATATATATATATATATACATATATATATATATATATATATATATATATATATATATATATATATATATATATATATATATATATATATATATATACACACATGTATATTACAGTACAATGTTCCTTAAACTGTAATTCCCACCCTTATATTTTTTCACAAATTATATAAATCACAAAAGCTGTGATTATACCATCTAATGATACGTAGTAATGCAATCTCAGTTTATGTTGTCTTGAATTGTGTAAGTAACAACTACCTTCCCTTGGACCTCCTCGATACCTTAGTGTTCTTACCTTCTTTCCAATTACCGTATGTCCCTCTGTATTAACAAACTCCCATGGCAAATACTGCCTATTGTGTGATAGATATAATCACAAACGCTGCCTACTGTGTGATAAATATAATAACATATTCCCCATTAACTGGATAAGTTAATTTGATTGAATACTTTTGCTTGTAGTTTCAGGGCCAAGTAGTGGTCCTCACCTCCTAAGTGCCATGGGGTCCCTCACCAGTCCAGTGCAGCACAAGGTGGCGCCTCACATGGTTCAGGGCCACCCGGCAGCACATGACCTTCTCCATAATGCAGGTGTGTGTGTGTGTATGTGTATGTGTTTGTATGTGTGTGTGTATTTACCTAATTGTATTTACCTAGTTGTAGTATACAGGATCTGAGTTGCACTCATGTGCTCCTTTCTGTCGGTGTGTCTATATTTGCTCAGTTTGTACAGCAAAGGTGTTTGATTTGTTATTGAAAAAGACCTAGTGTGCTGCTACCTTTAGTCTTTGTTACAATTGATACTGAGTTTTTATTTTTATGTATTTCAATTACCTCATTGACATACAGCTTTATCCTTTATTTGTGATGTATAAGCTATTAAGATTTTAACCAAATATCATCTTGTGACAGCTTCAGGTGGAGGAGTTCCCCAGAGCCGAGAAAGTGTTGAAGCAGCGATAGCAGATATCAAACAAGCCATTAGGAGAACTAAAAATTTGCCTATCAAGTCTCACCCACAAGAGAGGTCTCCAATCAATGACAATGCTCCTGTTTGGATACCTCGGTAAGTACAAAAATAGATTATATGTGTAATCATATTTTTAATGGTGGTGTAGAAACACTAATGTCCTTACTCTAACGTAATGGGAAGTGCAGTTGTAATATACTAGGTTTGTGGAATAGCCATACAAATGTAAGGAGAGATTTTATGAATACAAGCTACAGTGCATTGGAGTAGCTGTCTGTGTGAATCACAGGTCTCTTGTACAACTGTTGTCTTCCCTGCAGTGTCTCATATCAACATCTAAAACAAAATATCTTCTTCATACTATTATATTATTTACTACATACAAAAAGTTGCATTTTCTATCACACTTAGTTGTTGTCGAGTAAAAGGTTTGCTGTGTAATAAAGCCAGTTTTAGTTGTGAAATCCTTATGTAGAGACGTCGAAGGTATAACTCATAGAAACTTCAACATTAGTTGGCAATGAGAGGAGACTCACTAATGGTACTGTGCTGCCTCTCCCAGACGTATCTCGTAATGCTGTCTTGTCTTCACTACGGTAACAATCTGACAGAGGTTTAAAGTAATTAATTTTTTAATGGCACACTGCAGATTAATTGCTTGTCTTAGGCTTGCACCATAAATTTGTAGCTCACCAACAAATGTTTACGGTAGGATAGGGTATGATTTTTGTTAATATAACAACACAACTCATGAAAATTAGCACCAAGGGGTTCTCGGGCATGCTGATCACGAATCTGAAATTAGATTTGTCATTACTAAAATATTTTGTATTTTCAATTTTGTGGCCCATAAATTCCACCAGAATTGAGGTCGAAGGAGTTTTTTCTCATTTAACTACATAAATATTAGTCCTACAGGAAAATTACACATATATAAAGTTATGGAGTTTGATAATGTCTATCTTATACTGTCATCATCTTTTCAATAACTCTAATACTTATGAAGAAAATTGAAATGATGTGAAAGATATGATTGCATAATACTTTACACTGCTACATCTTTAATTACTTCCTAATTTCAACTTCCTATAGCTTAATAGAATGAGCGTATTCTGTTCTTTCTTATATATTCAATACGTTTTTTACGTAAACCCCATAGATTTCGAGTTATTTCAAAAAATATGATTTATGTAAAATCATGCAAATTTCCATACTTCCGAATCTCATGTAAATTGGTACACTGAGGTTTTCGGTCATGCTGAGCACGAATCTGCCCTTATTTTCCTGATTACTATAATATCCAACTGTACCAAAAACTAGGTTTTTCACCTTAGATTTTTTCAAGTGCTCCATAAATGTCCTATATTTGCTTCCCCCACCATAAAATTTCGCTTTCCTAAGGTGTTTCCAGGTTTGTTTGGGATGGGGAGGAAAAAAAAAGAATATAAAGGAGATTCTATTAGTAAGATTTACCGCCTGCTGTTACCATGGTCTCCTATTCGGTTTTGTGGAACATTTCATCATATTCCTACACTTGGATCAGCCTGGGCAGTCTCGATAGCAAGCAGGCTGTGTGGCGTTACAGACAAGTTCCAAGCTTGTGGAAATTACGTTAGCATTGGGTACACTGAGGAATGGGCTGCCCGCCAAACAAACATTGCCTCGTTTAAAGCAGTGGGTGGCTCCTCCCCGCGGTGACTCCCCGATAACCGGCCGTGCTGCACACCCAGCTGGGACTCACGCTTTTCGTAAAATAGATGCATGCTTATAACTTCTTTTTATATGTTTGTGTAATGCATTTTATTATTTACTTTGATATAGAGGAAATAGAGTCTCCCATCGTAATTATGCTTCAGCCTTCACTCCAGTGTTACGTTACGTTAATCATATCTCATTTTTAGTGTCTTAAGTAGGTTTGTAACTTTTAATGATCGTGAACTGCCGTAAAGTTGTTCATATCGATTAATTACTTTTTGCAGCTCAGGCAGGTGTTTTGGGGAGGTCAGGTTAAATTTGGATATTTTTTTACCCGATAATTAAGCTTCAATAAACAACGAATTTTTGGAAGGCACGTAAAACTCATAAGCTTCATGTATAAAATAAACAAAACTGTGTCGGTGGCCTGATTCGATCCTGTTTTTTTTATATTTTTCCGAGGCAGACGCGTGACGGTAGAAAGTTCAAAACATGCCTTATTATATTTTATATTCATTATAATTATGTTAGAGAGATAGTGTTCCACATAGATCATTCTTCTTGACACTAAATCTTTATGTAGGTGTCGAGTTGTATCCCAGGAAGGCCGATCTCTGGTTAGTCTGAGTTCTTGAAGTTGTAATTGCGAAAACAACTTGGCGTTGGTCATTAGTGGTGATTGTAATATGTGGCATGGAGTAGTTGTTGTGTTTGTATGCAGACCATCACCTCATCAGGGTGAATTGCACTTAAAGCCTCAAGTTTACTCTGTTGATAAACGTTAACAGGTTTGAATACTTACGCAAAGCTCCGTTTTAAAAGGTAATCATTAGGTTGCTTCAGGAGTTATGCATCAAACCATTTTGATGAGTTTGACATTTAACAAAAATCAAATATTGTATTCATTTTTCGTTCAGAGTTATTGCAATATCTTAAATTCATGTCAGCGCAGTCTCCCGTCAAAATATTTCGACAGTAGAACAGGAATTTCAGGATGAAATTAACTGGTATTTTAAATGGTATTTAACTTGCTGTTGTAAACTTTTTTGTTTCGTTGTTAAGCTTAGTGGGTCATCTGATTCCTGGAACTTTTGATTACACCGAAACTATTGGAAACAGGAAGAATATTTTGAATGCAGAATCGTGTGCATGTTAATTCCTCCATGAATATGTAATGGGTTAGTCCCTGTTGTGTTTAGTTTTTGCAGAAAATAGAAATATGATAGACTTTCGAAAATTCTTGTCACTTGGATAACAAGAGTAAGTCTGGTGTGTTACAAAGGAAATTAACTCTAAGGAGGAACGAAGTAACTTTTTGGAGAGAAAATGGTCACGGGAATGGTGATAAATTACTGCTATTACTGTGTTCGTTCGTATGTAGCACGTGAGGGTGTCGGGAGTGTAGGCGGCGTGGCTGGAGGCGACACTGGTGCACACCATTGTAGTGGGAAGACCTTGAGAGGTGTCTTTGACCTGGTGTGGGGCGGCGTGCGCCACGCTGTTAGATTCTGGGCCAAAGATTATTCTTCATAATCAATACCGGCGACTTGTTATTAAGCAGAGGAATATTAATGACAGTGATGATGTATCGGCGGAGGGAAGTTAGCACGTGCTGCAGGGTGGGTGCATCAAGATGGTGTGGTGGGTGAGTGGGGGCAGCAGGGACGGTCCTGCTGAGCTTCTTGGTAGTCTTAAGCCACTAAGCAGATGTTCTTCAGGCACGGCAGTAGAACAACACACTGCAGAAATAGCGTAAAATAAAAGCACAGAAGTAAATGCTGAATTACTA
>JAXIVD010004623.1:12500-34537 GCA_036785275.1 Cancer borealis | reverse complement strand
CCCTCTCTCTATCCAAACGATGCTACAACCACGCCTTCTTTTCCACCCATCCATCCACCCACCCGCTCGCCGCCCCCTCATCCCTCCCACTTATACTCGGTCGCTCATCTTATCTCACCTCCCTCCTGCCCCTCCCACTCTCCTAATCTTCCCTTCTCCCTTCTTTCCCGCCCACCTCCTACTCATCCTTCCGGCCCTTGCCTCCCTTCCCACCCACCACACCCAGTACAGCTCCAACGTCCTCTACCCATCCCGCCCCTCCCACCTTTCCCGCCCATCACCCTCTACCACGGATCAGAGAGACAACAACTAGAGCAACAACTACGATAACAAAAGAATAATT
This sequence comes from Cancer borealis, assembly GCA_036785275.1. Taxonomy (NCBI): domain Eukaryota; kingdom Metazoa; phylum Arthropoda; class Malacostraca; order Decapoda; family Cancridae; genus Cancer; species Cancer borealis. The sequence continues at coordinate 34,194 of JAXIVD010004623.1, read as the reverse complement.
AAACTATGAAAGAAAAAAAATATAGATCATAAAAACAGATATATATGCTAAAACTGAAATGGATTTTGGTCCCCGAGTATTCAATAGGGAAATAATGGTCCTTAAATGGGGGGGAGTGTTGTTGCTGTTGAGATGATGCTGATCTGGTAGTGTTTTGGGGGGGAGGGGAAGGTCTTGGGACGCTAATGAGGGACACGCTCCCACCAGCGGAACAAGGCAATTAGACTATAGACCATTAGTGAAAAATTATCGCAGTCGGCTGTCGTGCAAGCAATGTCGGGCAGCGGGAAACTGGAGTGGAACTGAGGAGGGAAAAAAAGTGTTGTAAGGTAAAGGAAAAGAAAAGAATGTGTCTGTAGATATTTTCATTCTTATGTTCTATCTTTTTCATCATTATATTCTTTTTCTTAAGTTTCAATGCCATATACATCTATATATATATATATATATATATATATATATATATATATATATATATATATATATATATATATATATATATATATATATATTTGTTCTCTGTCTCATTCCTGTAATTCATATCCGTCTTATCTAGCTATACAACCTTTGTCCGTCGGTTTGGATTTTCTAGATCCTCCCCCGCCCCCCCAACACTCATCCTTCTCTTCCTCCTCTATCTCCTTTTTTCCTTTTCAACCCTCTTGTTACCTCCTACCCGCTCCTTCCCTTCCCTCCCTCAGTACAGGAGGGGCGGGGCTAGGCGGGGCGAGGCGGGACGGGGCGAGAGAAGGGAGAGAGAGAGGGTCAACAGGTGAAGACAGAAAGGTCAGGCAGGTGTGTGATGGAGGTCATTAGGTAAGGACAGGTGTGCCTTACGATAATATTCTCCTCTGCCTGTGTTATGGTGTGATGTACTAGTTCGGGCCTTGGGGAGGGGAAGGAGGGGAGAGAGGGTGAGGGTGACGGGTGGGTCCTAGAGGTATGTGGTAGTAGGGGGGAGTGATGTTTGAGGGTGAGTTGTGGTGTAGTGGTAAGTGGTTGATTACTGCCATAGAGAAGAGGATTACTGCTTGCCAATGAAGTAGTGTGGTGGGGGGTAAGGGTAGGGTAGTGATGGTGTTGTTAAAGGATGATTTGTAGGGGTGGTGGGAGGGGGGTGTTGTGGTGGTGAGGTCTCCTAGTTGATGGGAAAGAAGGAAGTTACTGTATGATTATTAAGTAGTGAGGAGGTGGTTATGGATGGGGGTTGTTAAGGGTGGTGGTGGTGGTGGTGGTGGTGGTGGTGGTGAGTTGAAAATTGAGTGAGAGGAAGAGGATGACTGTTCGGTAATGAAGGAAGGCATGAGGGGAAGGAGTGCTATAACGAAGACAAGGGTGACGGATCAATAATGTAATTCACTGCTGGAACCATAATGAGGTGCTGGAGGGTGAGGGGGGGGAGCGAGTGTTGAAGTGTGAGGATGAAAGGATGTTGAGGTATTCCGCATACGACTGAGTGTGTAAAGAAAAAAAAATATTATCGATAGTAGTAATAAAAATCAATATAAAAAGGGTAATATGTTTTCTCGTTTTTACTGATATCTCTTCGACATCTATTAAACATTTTTGATTTAAGAATAAATACATGTCACTTTACATTGTCATTTCACACCTAGGAAGAAAAAAAAAAGTAATTTCATAAGACCAACGTATTTTTCTCGTCTATTCCAGGTAGTTTGACATTTAGCCCCAAACGCCTAATATGCTATGTTTGCTAAAAGTGTTTGGTGGTGATTTGTTGAGGACGCAAGTGACGGGTGATGGGGAGGAGGAGGAGGAGGAGGAGGAGGAGGAGGAGGAGGAGGAGGAGGAGGAGGAGGCGTTGATGTGTGAGTGAGAGGGGAGGGGAGTGGATATGAGGAGGAGGAGGAGGAGGAGGCATAGGACCGTTGCAAGGAAATGGAAAAACGGCAAAGAGTTCGAGGAAATGTTGTATGACGCCTTGAGGTCAAAAACAGATAGATAAAGACGAACAGATGACGAACGGGACGAAGTATGACGGAAAGAACAAATAGATTTATACATCCAGCTGTTTATTTCACACTCCATTAGTCTCATTTCCTCGCTTGCAACGCCACTTTTGCTTTTTCAACATTCCTTTCGCCCATCTGTCTCTCCGTATGTATACATATGCTTGTGTTTGTCTGTGTGTGTGTGTGTGTGTGTGTGTGTGTGTGTGTGTGTGTGTGTGTGTGTGTGTGTGTGTGTGTGTGTGTGTGTGTGTATGCTTGTCTGTATGTGTTAGTGTCTGGGCGTAATGGTGGGCTTCTTTGTCTGCTTTGTGTGTGTGTGTGTGTGTGTGTGTGTGTGTGTGTGTGTGTGTGTGTGTGTGTGTGTGTGTGTGTGTGTGTGTGTGTGTGTGTGTAAAGTAAAAAACAAATCAAAATAAAATACAAATCCATGTTTCCCTCGTATTGAAAAATTTAATTTGTTTTATTAGTCTTACATTGCTTTATTTTTTTTTCATATATAATTCAATTTCCTTTCGTTAATGTTTTATTCGAGTCGTAGCAGAAGGAAATTGCAAGCCATTTAATCTTATTTCCCTTGACACCATTATTTTGAAGGTGAGGCGCGTGACAACCGGCCGGGGAGGAATGGGGGGGAGAGGAGTTAACGCGCCCACGCACACGCACACGGACACACGTGAACGCCAGACAGTTGCTTTAGTCACTGGTACACGTGATTATATCCTGAGTGAAGAAAACGGTACATGTAAAGTCCTTTGTTTACTATGCCAAATGATGTTTCTGTTTATCATGAGGAGTAGGAGGAGGAGGAGGAGGAGGAGGAGGAGGAGGAGGAAGAGGAGGAGCTGGCATTGTCTGTAGCTGCATGGAGTATGTTTTTATCCTTATAGAAATGACGTTGTAATCTCAGGGGAGTGTCCTTCCTGGGCGAGATGGTGGGTATGATACGATGTCGTGTACCGTATTACTCCTCTATTAGGAACCGCTTTGCCGGGGAGCAACTTTTTGAAACGAGAACCCGTGATCTAGCTTGTCTGGCGGCGGTCCAAGGAGTGTCATTATAGTATTTCGGTTATTACTTTTTTTTTTTCTCTCTCTCTCTCTCTCTCTCTCTCTCTCTCTCTCTCTCTCTCTCTCTCTCTCTCTCTCTCTCTCTCTCTCTCTCTCTCTCTCTCTCTCTTTCTCTCTCTCTCTGTCTCTCTGTCTCTCTGTCTCTCGCTAATTATTAGTATTTGCCATAGATTGCCGGATGGACGCTGGCCGGAACAATGTGAGTAGTGAAGGACGTGTTTGGAAAAAGGTAGTTAGTCTGTCATCCTGGTGTTTGGTTGTTGCGCCGATATACTCCATCACCAGTACGTGCACTAAATAATTGACCGGTTAGGATGGTGGTGCAAGAGTGTTATCATTCTGCCCACTCAAAGGTTCCGTTTAATAAGATGTGTTTGGAACCACTGGAGGCGGCGTGGTCGTGTGTCGGCCACGCGCAAACCTCCATTCTGATTGGTCAATGCATCTACACTAACCCCACTTTCCAGTCTCGTCTCGCTCTTCTTTACTGATGCTTTTTTTTCTTCCTTGCATGGTGCTGTTGTCTGTCTTGCATGTCGCCTCTTTTTGTGGTCTGGCCGGCGCCTACACTATAATTTTGCTTCTCCTGCTTGGTGGTTTCTTCAATTATTGTCTCTGGGCGGCCCACCACTGACACGCGGCTCCTCTTAGTAAAACTGATTCTTACTCCTCTTTCTTCCTCCCCCATGACAGAGGTTCTCCATGGCGACTATTCTTGGTTATGTTATGGTTTTCCCACATGGAGAAGAAAGCTATTATCCACCTATCCATTTTTGTTTTGTTTTGATTTTTGCTCTTTTTTTATTGGTGTTATACGTGTATTTGTTGTTGTTGTTGTGTGTGTGTGTGTGTGTGTGTGTGTGTGTGTGTGTGTGTGTGTGTGTGTGTGTGTGTGTGTGTGTGTGTGTGTGTGTGTGTGTGTGTGTGTGTGTGTGTGTGTGTGTGTGTGTGTGTGTGTGTGTGTGTGTGTGTGTGTGTGTGTGTGTGTGTGTGTGTGTGTGTGTGTGTGTGTGTGTGTGTGTGTGTGTGTGTGTGTGTGTGTGTGTGTGTGTGTGTGTGTGTGTGTGTGTGTGTGTGTGTGTGTGTGTGTGTGTGTGTGTGTGTGTGTGTGTGTGTGTGTGTGTGTGTGTGTGTGTGTGTGTGTGTGTGTGTGTGTGTGTGTGTGTGTGTGTGTGTGTGTGTGTGTGTGTGTGTGTGTGTGTGTGTGTGTGTGTGTGTGTGTGTGTGTGTGTGTGTGTGTGTGTGTGTGTGTGTGTGTGTGTGTGTGTGTGTGTGTGTGTGTGTGTGTGTGTGTGTGTGTGTGTGTGTGTGTGTGTGTGTGTGTGTGTGTGTGTGTGTGTGTGTGTGTGTGTGTGTGTGTGTGTGTGTGTGTGTGTGTGTGTGTGTGTGTGTGTGTGTGTGTGTGTGTGTGTGTGTGTGTGTGTGTGTGTGTGTGTGTGTGTGTGTGTGTGTGTGTGTGTGTGTGTGTGTGTGTGTGTGTGTGTGTGTGTGTGTGTGTGTGTGTGTGTGTGTGTGTGTGTGTGTGTGTGTGTGTGTGTGTGTGTGTGTGTGTGTGTGTGTGTGTGTGTGTGTGTGTGTGTGTGTGTGTGTGTGTGTGTGTGTGTGTGTGTGTGTGTGTGTGTGTGTGTGTGTGTGTGTGTGTGTGTGTGTGTGTGTGTGTGTGTGTGTGTGTGTGTGTGTGTGTGTGTGTGTGTGTGTGTGTGTGTGTGTGTGTGTGTGTGTGTGTGTGTGTTTTTGTGGACGAATGATGAGAAAATAAACGTATTGTAGGGTTGAATGTATAGATATTTGAAGATCAGTCAATGTTTATCTTCATCACTGGCAGCCTTTCCTCTCTTCCTCTTCCAGGTCACCTTACTGCAAAGAGGTTGGGACAAAATGGTGCTTGATGCAAGGAAGGCAGCAAAAGGAAAGGTGGTGAAAAGAAAGTGATGCAAGATTGAATGGACTTGTTATGGGGAGAAACAGCTTTGAGTCTTGACTACCAGGAAAAAAAAAAGTGGACAGCGGGAAAATGAAGAACAGAAGAAACTGTGTTAGTTTTTAGAGCTGAAACCCGACACCTTGTAAGGCTTGACGAGCTGTAGTTGTGAGGCACTAAGCCCTGCTCATCCTGGCGTGCCATTAGGAAGCTGACCTGGGCTTCATCAACAGGGAGTGGAAGCCCAGAGGTGTGAAGCCTGACGAAGGAAGGCGTCGGTCTCCCAGCACTGTGATAAGCTTGATCTGCAGAAAAGTGTACCGCGTGGGGTCTGTTCGGGCGGAAAGGTGGTGTATCAGAAAAAACACTGGGTGTATTGGGACAACTCTTCTCCTGGTGTCTCTCAGGCTACACCAGGACGCAGAACAGAGTTAAATCTCCCTCATGGTTGCCTCTTCATCACCGCTCACCACGCTGCATGCAAAGTAAGTCAAGAAACAAAACAAATTACGTATTATTGCATGTATTTCTAGACCTTTTTGTAACGTGTTCTTATAAATCATCTCGAAACTACAATCACCTCGTTCTCTCTTATATATCATCTAGTGAGAGAGAGTTTAGCAGCGTCGCCTCCCATCCTTTTAGTTGTGGTTCCTTCTCAGATGTATCACCTTACCTTCACTGAGGCACTTTCAAAGGAAGAGTTTGAGGCAAGTTTGCAGGTATTATCTAAGTTTCTTTAGATGATTTTGAAGGCTCGGAATGGGTAGGAAAAGAGAAATGGAGATAAGGGAGGGACGGAGGAAGATACGGGAAGGAAGGGGAAGTAGAAATACCCATGAAAGAAGAGGATGAAAGTGTAGAAAATGAAGAGAAGAGGGAAGGTGTGAAGGAGTGAGGAAAGGTGTGAAGGAGTGATGGGAGAAAGGAAAAATGGATAAGAGAATACAAGAGGAAGAGATGCAGAGTAGGAGGGTGGAAAGTAGGAAAAAAGAAGGAGGAAAGAAGAAACTGGTCACCTTAGTAATGAAATCGAACAGTAAGGACGATTAGTATATAATGTTCTCATAACTTCATCATCTCTATCGCCTAAGTCCTCTCATGGAAGGCATCACATCACAAAAATGAGGCCCATTATAGTAAGTGAAGGCACATTAGAACATTAAGAGCATACATACCTGTCTTCATGAGGTGTCATTCTTTCTATAAGTACTGACACCTAACGTTATGACCTCAAGCAACCTAATCATCCTATTTGACCTTCCGTTATGGCCTTCAACCTTCCCTTGCCAATGACCAGTGTACTTGACCTTTCATTAACTCAAACACCTGTGACCATCCACCTTTTCCCATAATCTTGACCTTCTGTGATCTTACTTCTTGTCACCGTGAGAGCTCAAATGAATCACTGACAAAAACTGGGTTCTATTACAATTGAGTCAAATGCATGTTGTATATCCGCTTCCAATATTATATGAATATTTTTTCTCTCCTTGAACTCCCATTACATCACATTTAAACGCCGTGTGAGTATACCCTTCTGAGCCCTACATACCCAACCACCCCTTGTTCCGTCCTTGCCCCGCCCTCGCCCCGCCCTTGCAGCAGGTGATCGGGCGAGCAGCTAATTGGTCCGTCCCATTATGAGATATCCATTTAGATAACTGGGAGACACAACGAAAAATGTAGATGATACAATTAGGAAAGATTCTGTAGAGATGGCGTTGCGGGGCTTACGAGGTGGTGGAGGCTGTGTATAAGATTGATGGGATATTGAAAGGGCACCTGGCAGGATGAGGATGATGGGGTAGTGGGGGACAGGATTGGTAGAGAGAAGGGGGATGAGAGGGTGGGAGGGTGGGGTGGCTGGTGGGATAGGGAGTGGACTGCCCATAGCTGGGAAGAGAGGAGAAAAGGGTAGGGAGGAGGAGGCAAACATGGCAGGGGATATTCAAGTGTTTTGCAAGAGGTATAACAGAAAATGTCATAATCATTGCAAGAAGAGTGTTATGGGTTCACAGTCACTACTCCCGGATGCAAGACTAATTGTGAGTGTTTCTTTGGATTGCGAGTACAGGTTAGCCTCCACGTTGGCCAGATGAGGGGAAAGGGGAGGGGAATGGGGAATGGGGAATGGGGGAGGTGAATGAGGAAGGAGGAGGAGGAGGAGGAGGAGGAGGAGGAGGAGGAGGAGGAGGAGGAGGAGGACAGCGGAGAGGTATTTACCCCACCGCTACCACATTCCACTAATTCTGCTTTGGAACACCACTTTATGATGCGAGTTTTTCACACACACACACACACACACACACACACACACACACACACACACACACACACACACACACACACATACACACACACACACACACACACACACACACACACACACACACACACAGACACACACACACACACACACACACACACACACACACACACACACACACACACACACACACACACACACACACACACATACACTTACACATGGAATCTCAGATCACACAGATGAACAGTGGCGACATGAGAGAGAGAGAGAGAGAGAGAGAGAGAGAGAGAGAGAGAGAGAGAGAAAGAGAGAAAGAGAGAGAGAGAGAGAAAGATGGAAGTAAGTTTTTAGTCTGTTAAACACTTACCTGTTGTTTAATGTGTCACGCTGAGCTAAACAACCAAGGACGACAAGTGAACGCTTGTGGGAACGACTCACTCTGCTGTTCTGTGAAAACTTGGCCCATTAATCTGTACCTGTGATGTCAAGGTAAACACCAAACACGTGAGTCTCAAGTGCTGCTGCGTAAAACTCTCCAGCTGTCTCGCTTCTGTCAATGATTACTGCGAATGAAATGACAGGCAGCGGAAGATTTCTGTATCAGGTTGATTATATAAAACAAATATTGTACCAGACGCAGACAGTGGGCGAGTGTTTATCAGAAACGTGATTCAGCAAGTCATGGCCGGCCACTGATGCCTCTCAGGTCTGTCAAGTCCTCGCCAAGATCCCAAAACCAATGTAAATTTACCTCGTGTTGAAGTCAGGGCCTCAAATAGCTCCCAGTGACCCACGGCTGCCTCCTCCTCCTCCTCTTCTTCTTCTTCTTCTTCTTCTTCTTCCTCTTCCTCTTCCTCCTCCTCCTCCTCCTCCTCCTCCTCCTCCTCCTCCTCCTCCTCCTCCTCCTCCTCCTCCTCCTCCTCCTCCTCCTCCTCTTGGCTGCCTCAGTCGATGATTTGCTCAGTTATATAAATTAGAATCTGTGATATTCCTGCTGTAAATAGTTGGTGCAAAAAAGAAGTTTCTGCGTTGGCTGTTCAATGCGGGGAAGATGTTATCAACACCAACTCACATTCTGATGAAAATTACCACGGTGCCCCAAGCCGGCTGTTCCCTTGTTGCTGCTGCTCTCATTACACACCTGGAATGCTTTGCTGGGAAGTTTTTCGGGGTCACGCTGTGAAATCCAACTTATTTTCCTATTTTCTGATAGCGATCACTCGTCAAAGAAGAATCTCTGGAAACAGCAGGATCACGGCGGAGTCTGAAGGGACTCAAGCAGCAGCAGCAGCAGCAGCATCCGGTGGCCTCTGCGTGGAATACTTCACTATACGGCCTTGCCTTCGTCCGCTTCCCGTCCTTAAGATGTCAAAAGATGTGTCTCCCGAAGCTAGTGTCTTTCAAGCTTACGAGGATAACTACTTCCCTCCTATTTCCTCCTATTTTCCTCCTCCTTCCAAGTCTCAGGGATGTCTTTCTCAGGCTCAGAAGAATGACCGCTTCCTTGCCCTTCCGTGCTCCCACCGCCCCCACCCCAGCCTTCTGAGGTGTCCAGAACAATGTCTCGAGAAGGAAGGTTGGAGAAGGATTCGGTTGACTCGTAATTGGCAAACCCTGCGAGGCGGACAAACAGAGGTGATGGCTGGGTAACCTTGGCGGCATGTCGGGAAGGATGTCGAGAGGCGATTAACATGGTTCAAGGATCCCCGTAAAAACCCGACCAATAAAAGAACTTGTTTATTCTTCGATAACAGTAAGAGTTTGCTGCCAGTTGGAAGTTTTTTTTTTCATATTCCTTTTCTTTCTTTTTTTTTACTTCTTCTTCCTCCCCTTTCTTCTTCTCTGCATGTGTGACGTTGGGTCGAATCCAGGAAGATGACTGCAGTTCCCTTCGAAGTTCCGCTCCTTTTAAGGGTTTGGTGACTCTGTCCTCTAGGCTCACAGGTACATAGGCTGTCACTTACCTGTTTGAATTTGATGTTTGCAGTTTGTACATGTCAGTGATTCTTGCAAATTTCTCTAACCACCAGAAGTCGCCGTGCGTGAGGGTATGCAAACCATTCTTGCTCCAGGACGCATAGAAGTCACTCGTATATCCATTATAAAAACCAGTTACTGTTGTCTTATTGCATCACACTTCCAACACTCCACGCTCTTAAAAGACATTGAGCGGCCTACTATGCTGTAAATCTATAGCCTCGGCGGTACTGCATAACTCTCTCTCTCTCTCTCTCTCTCTCTCTCTCTCTCTCTCTCTCTCTCTCTCTCTCTCTCTCTCTCTCTCTCTCTCTCTCTCTCTCTCTCTCTCTCTCTCTCTCTCTCTCTCTCTTTCTCTCGTAAAAAAAAAGCTTCAAGTTGTAATTAAGCCAAAGAACCAGAATATATTGGAAATAATTACATGTTTCCAAGTCATTTCTGTCTCATTCATGGAGAAGGAGAGTTGCAGGAAGTTAAAAACATGTCCCACGCGTTAAAGGGCGGGGGTGTTAGGGTGCAGGATGGGGGCAGGGAATGGGTGGGTGGGGGGCCAGCATCTGACTGTGGGAGGCGGTATGAGGGAGGGGCGATGTGGGAAGTCTAAAAGTGGAAAAGTCTGAACATTGTGGTAGAGGACGGTGGAGCTGATACGTGGTTCTGGAGGAGCGAAAATGAATGTGTAGGATAAGGAGGAGCGGGTACAGATGAGATGTGGATGTATGGGGCGGGTGAGGAGGAACTGAAAGGTGGGTGATGCTGGATGTGGGAGATGGATGTCTGGGATGTGTGGTGCGTGGTGTAGGTGAGCTATAAGAGTACTAGGAGTGAACATAAGGTGCGTGTAGGGGTGTTGTAGAAGTGGGGATGACAAGCTAGGGAATGCTATGTGTGGGTGAGGGGAGGTGAGTACTATGTTACCTGATTCAACAGAAAACTTTGAGCAAACAACACACTCGAAACAGGGCAAGGAAAGTGTTCTCAAGAGAATGTGTAAGCGGTCTCGAATTACCCAGAAAGAAACCCCTATTAGCAATATGTTCTCCGACACTCTAATGCACCTTGATCGCTGAGTCAACACTACCACCATCACCACCTCCTTCCCATAAATTGACGGTGAGCTTAAACTAAAATATATCAGAAAAAAAATCTGAACGTAATGGATAAACCTGAAGGCGACGCGACAACCATTAGAACTGACACTGATCTTATGATATCAACAATTCGTGGATGACGTGTTATTTATCGCCATCTATCGCGAGGGGAGGCACCGATCACCTCCAAGGCAGCACTTCCCTTATGATTGAGAGGCGCCGTTGCTTTTAAAGGTGTGAGCTACCGGAACCAACCCTCGCGTGCCCTTTAGGACGAGCTGTGCGTGCCCTGAGAAGTAACAACAGGGAGGTGGGAGCGGCGAGGGCAAAGGCGGGGGTGAGGGTGGCTGCTTGCACACTTAGAGGCTGTGCGGGCTGAGTGTGCTCCAGCAGCCGTATTTGGTCTAATCACCGCTAGTGTTTGCCGTCCTTCAAGTCGACCACCACTCCACGGCTTCGATTACGTCAGGAATGTATGCGCACCGAGGCTTCCGCGACCCCGTACAGCAGGGATGGCCTCAAGGGGGGGAGGGGGTGCTGCTCCTCAACCTGCTTCGGGAATGTGTTGGCGTGAAGGTCCGCCCTTATGATGACTATCACCGCCACTTCATATTTACCACCTGCGGCGTCATAACGTCATCACCGCCCGCCTGACTGCTAGATCAATGGACGTAGTTTGTCATCGCCGACTGCCAGCTCAGCGGCGAGGAGGCGACCAGCAGGAGAGAAGAGGGAGGTGAGGAAAATAGGAATTAGACTCGGCCTGGGACGCCCGCTTACTGCACCTGACGCGGCCTTACGTGAGGCTAATCCCAAATAGCGTTAATTACCGCTGAGGTGAAGTGTTGTGGTGGTGGCGGTAAGAGTCTTAAGGGGACGAGTTTATCCAGTGCCCTCGACGCCTCTTCCTCTGCACATGATCCAAAATTATACCCGAGAGGAGGAAGACCACGACTTGAGAGGCCTGGTGGTGGCTGGGGTGAGGGTGAGGCTGAGGCTGAGGGTGAGGGAGAGGTGTGTAGACGGCCATGGAGTGTTGAGGGTCGGGTTTAGTGGAGCGAGACCCCCGCAAGGGTTCACCTGTCGCTCCCTCCTCACCACAGACTCGCACGATGGTCGCTTCGAGATAATATACGCGACGGCTTTACTCGGACATAAAAACGAGAGAATCATAAACATGTGTACCAATTGGACTGCGTTGAAGGGTGTGGTTTTGTGCAGTAAGAAGGCGTGCTCTCCTTAGGCTGTCACGTGTTATAATCTCGTCGTAGTTTAGTGCAGGGAAATTATGGTTATTATTGGAAGATGTAATACGTATATGTATATATTTTTTCTTCTCTCGTGGATTCAGGAAGTGGTGAAAATATACGCATAAAATAAGGGTTCATCTTTATTTTTTCGTAAACCTTCCCTCCTTTTGCCCCTTTTTTTCAGCTTTTTAGAATTTTAGTATGAATTTATATCTGTGTGTGCCGGGAGCGTTGTTCCTTAGGTTGGATATAATTTATTTAGTATTACATTTATTTGTGTCAAAGTTCACCGAAAGTGGTTGTAAAGATATTCTCGGTTGATTTTCTGTTTTTCTTTTTCTTTTTTCTGTCGCTCTTTCTCTCACTTTTTTTTCTTCTTGTGGTGGTGTTCAGAATTTGTGTTGGAAGTACTGTGGTGGTCTGGATAATTTTGACAATGACAGGTATTATGAAAGCGCCTCGTCACTTGCCTTAGTCGTTGAGTGTTGTGCTTGTGTGTGGGAGGGGGGGCGGTAGGGGAGGGGTGTTAAACATGAATTTCTCGTTTTCCCACCTCCCCAAAAATAGGAAAAGAAAAAAAATCAACCAGCAGTATTTTTAAGTTCTTTCTTACTTTTGGCGACATTTCCTCAGATTTTTTCTTTATTTTATCTTTTTTTCAAGTACATACACCATTATTTGTATATATCAAGAGAGAGAGAGAGAGAGAGAGAGAGAGAGAGAGAGAGAGAGAGAGAGAGAGAGAGAGAGAGAGAGAGAGAACAAAAGAGCAAGAAGGGATCTTTTGTTTAGTTGTCCCAGAAGGAGAAGGGAGGTTCCTTTTCCCCTCTAGAACAATAAGGTCCACAACCAGATCATGATTGGCCGTCATAACCCGAACAGGTTCACACTCACCCACCCACCTGTCCCCTCACCCTTCACCCCTCACCCCTCACCCCTCACCCCTCACCCCTCACCCCTCACCCCTCACCCCTCTCCCTCCTCCCGTCCCTCGTCCCTCCTCGCCCTACTGCATCCCGCCATGATTTCTAACATACTCGCGCGCCTCATACTTACGTTACTCGCTCATTCTGGTTGTAGTCAATTACTGCCACCGAAATGAAAGTTACGCCTCTAATACCACCTGTGTTACCTCGTCATGCCAGGTAGAGATTCGCCGTCTACCCGCAACACTCCCTTGCGTCGCCCATCGGCAGTAATCAGGTGTTCAGGGGAGGCAGGTGAAGGCGCTAATGGCCGAGCTACGTAATTACGAGGGTGTAATAAAGGCTGTGTTGCCGCCTTGCTTCTCCTCACCTGTCACCAGAGTCCAGTTTTTTTGTGCTGGTAATGACCCGAAATATGATGCGTGAGGGACCGACGCTGCACTCCTTTCTGCTGCCTTCAGGGGTGAAACATGAGCCGGGGAAGCACTTCTGTCCGGGCAGCTGGAAAGACCTGCGGGCTGCGGGTAATCAAGGCTGCTTGCCAGGTAAATATTCAGCACACCTGGTCGTACCCGTGGGCAGAGGTTTACAGTCTACAGCGGCCTGAGTGCTGCCGCAGCAGATCAGCGGGCGTGGCGGCGTGTTAGAGCTGCGGGACGAGGGTCCACCACCACGGGCATCACCACCACCAGCACCGTCAAGGAACTCGTTTGAAGTTGTTTCTTTTCGTTCCAAGACGTAGCTAGCAGGGAGGCCGGCATGGCGGGTGGGAGGTGCGGCCTGTCCTGCCTGTACACATGAACAACTGTGAAGGCAGCTACTGCATGTGCCGCCGCACGGAGAGCGTGGCGGCCCCAGGACAGGTAGACAGTGGCCCTTGTAATAAGGCAGGTGGTTAGTTCCTTCTTTCGGCGCAGGACTGGTTACCTCTGAGGTGGCGGTGGCATCTATTGAGTGTTAGTGAGGGATTTTTCCGCCAGTCTGACGCTAATGGAAGAAGGACTAAGCCGCTGCCACACTAGCCCCAGGGAGTGTGTCCATAGGGAAAGGGAATGTTAATCCAGCGTGGTGGGCAGGACAATTGAATTTGTAGGATTATTTTACTTCATAGATGATTTGAAAAGCATATAAACATTTATCCATTATCGTACGTGTGTGTAGATACTGTCACAACGCTCTTGTGTTCGTGTTCATACAGCGTACGATTATGTTAAGTTTAATTTGCATGAACATACTGATGAGCATTCCCTTGTAACATATGTATGCATATACATATATATATATATATATATATATATATTATATATATATATATATATATATATATATATATATATATATATATATGTATATATATATATATATATATATTATATATATATATATATATATATATATATATATATTATATATATATATATATATATATATATATATATATATATATATATATATATATATATATATAATATATATATATATATATATATATATATATATATATATATATATATATATATACATATATATATATATATATATACATATATACATATATATATATATATATATATATATATATATATATATATTTATTTATTTATATATATATGTATTATATATATATATATATATATATATATATATATATATATATATATATATATATATATATATATACATATATACATATATATATATATATATATATATATATATATATATATATATATATATATATATATATATATATATATATATATATATATATATATATATATATATATATATATATATATATATATATATATATATATATATAATATATATATATATATATATACATATATATATATATATATATATATATATATATATATATATATATATATATATATATATATATATATATATATATATATAATATATATATATATATATATATATATATAATATATATATATATATATATATATATATATATATATATATATATATATATATATATATATATATATATATATATATATATATATAATATATATATATATATATATATATATATATATATATATATATATATATATATATATATATATATTATATATATATATATATATATATATATATATATATATATATATATATATATATATATATATATATATATATATATATATATATATATATATATATATATATATATATATATATATATATATATATATATATATATATATATATATATATATATATATATATATATATATATATATATATATGTATCCAAATTTAATATGAATATTTAAAATGAAACACATAGTCATACAAATAACATGAAGGTGTGGAGGGAGGTGTGGACGCTGACCTGATCATGAGGGCGCGTGTGACCCAAACGACCTAAAAAACGTGAAAGAAAGCAACGGAACGGGAGCGATGAGCCAGTGTTCAGAGGGTGAGAAAGCGGGCAACCGCGTGTGCGTCGGCGTTGTGGTGGGGGCGGAAGGAGAGATAACTGAACAGCTTCGATCTCAAATTGCAGGGTGAAGGCAGACGTAGGGTGACTGAGAAGGCAACACGCTCTATAATATTCAGCTTTACAACAAAAAGGTCACCGAATCAGAGAGAAAAAGGTGTAATTGGTGAGTGAATTGGTGCAAGTGAAAAGGAAGGGAAAGGGAAGAGAGTGAGCTACTTTTAAGGGTTGGTGTTATTTATTTAGCCCTACAGAATCAGCACGCCCCTTGCCCTTAGAAAATGTAGTATGTACCCATCTTTTACAATACCAGGAACCCAAAACTTACCAAATCCTTAGGTGGTGCTTTAACACACACACACACACACACACACACACACACACACACACACACACACACACACACACACACACACACACACACACACACACACACACATACACACACACACACACACACACACACACACACACACACACACACACACACACACACACACACACATACACATACATATAAAGAATACCCGCTTATCCAAACACATGATAACAACAAATCTTACATAATAATTGTATCCGCACTCTTCATGTAATCATATATCCCACACGTCACCCAATATCCGCACCCAAATAACAGTACCCGCACAGAGGCAACAATACCCATCCCACAATGCTGTCAATACCCATACACATTGAAAAGAACCCACACACCTGACACTACTTACACACACACAAACACACACACACACACACACACACACACACACACACACACACACACACACACACACACACACACACACACACACACACACACACACACAGGTAATACTGCCCCTTGTAAGTATACTGTACAATACCCTCACATAGCTTACACAGACCCTATATAAGTATCCACACAAAACTGACATGACCATAACTCCTTCACTGGGATCAAGAACATAACTGAGTCCCACAAAATAGCAAAAACCAATAATAATAATAAGAAAATAAGAATAGTAGTAGTAAAAAAATAATAACATTGATCAGTCTTTAGGAACCCAAATAGAGAATTCGAAACCGCTTACTATTTTAAGTTCAACGACGATGCTTTGACAGGGCGAAGAATTTCCTATTGAGTCCTTACAAATAATAAGGATGCGTACTATTGGCAAACAAAAGAACCCCAAGGCTGCATCGAACTCCATAAAAAGCGTGTGTCTGAGTCCTTGGGAAATGTATGATACTCCCTTGAACCTGTCTCAGCGCCGCCCTGCCAACCTGTTGCTCCAAGAGGGTGGAGGCGGAGTGGGGGACGGTCTGGATAAGGAGAGGACGAGTGGCGGCTCTTTACAAACTCCTCGACAACCTCAAAACTCGGCCATGAATCCCAAGTGGTCGCCCCAAGACAGTTTTTAGAAGTCCCTATTGATTCTCCGTTTCATACTCCCTTAATACCCCTCCCACCTTCCCTTTCGGCCGTCCTTTCCTCTCTCCTTGTACCCCAGCCTCAACCCTACCCTTCCCAGACATGTTTAGAAGGAATAAAAAGAAAAAATATATCGGATTAATTTTAGGGTAAAGCGTAAGCATGTTGGACGACTTTTTTTTCTTAACACCAAATGGTTGACCCAAATACATTTTTATTACCGGATTCAAGGAAAGACCTGTTTTTCTTTATTAATTAGTGCGATCATATCTGCATAAGCAATAAACTAATTTGATCCATAATCTCGCCCCTACTCGTTTCAAGCCTCGGGTTCCTACATGGTGCGAAGAAAAATGAAGTAATTAGGTATGTCGATCGTAATCGCCGCCGTGGCTGCCGGCGTTCGGAACCTTTCCCTCGGACGCTTTTCCCTGTGATATCATCGGAGCTGGAGAGAGTGTATATCAAGGTTCCCTCCCGTGGGATATTCAACCCGCTGACTGCCATATTTGTCCCTGTGTGGGAGCGATCCATCTCTGTCTGCCAGGACCTTCACTATCGGCCGAGATCTCCCTCCACAGACTCACTACCTCCACGAAAATCCAAAATGACACGACGATAAAGAATTCTTTTGTTGGGCGTTCGGGCCAGTCGGCAAAAGGGTTGAAAGGGTCCGGGCTTGAATAAAAATGGATGAAAAGATAGTAGAAAGCAAGATTACAGCATTTCTTGTCCCGCCTGAGGCTGTACTTTATCACAGAATGCGCGGAGGCTGGCTCGACCCCGCACATAGGGACCCTTTTTTACTTCGGCCTTTCAGGATATTTCAAGTTCAGTCCATTATCTGCGGGCCTGATCTTGCTCGCCCCGTGCCCGGCCACAGTCCGCGACCGCGTCTGTCAGCGGCCACCTTTATACACACACATACTAAAAAAAAAATTTTTTTATCAGCAGTGACTTCATGCAGTGCCATATTTGTTCAATTGCATCTGGAGGACACTTACTGGGGCAATGACTTGCTGAGATGAAAATGGCGAGCTTAGTTGAGCGATAAGAAGGTGAGCGAGCGAACATTTGTGTGGTGGAGACGTGGCCAGGAGCGGCAGTGGCGGTGATTCTGGCAATGTTGCTAACCCTCAGCCGCGTCCCTCCCGCCCCTGCGGCCGCGACGACGTGGCTGCCTCTGCGATGACACAGATAGAAGACGAGTGTTCCGCCGCCCTCCTGCCCACGACCCCGCACACGGCGTAATGGCCACTTAGTTGTTTCTGAGGAGGAAGGCTGATGTGGCCGACCAGCCACGGACAGCTGCGGGAGGCTGTCATTAGCAACACTGGTCTGAGCGCCGCTTATCTCCAGACTGAATTAAAATGTAGTAATGGAAGCATTTTTAGAAGCTTGGAGTCTCACATCGAGCGGTGAAGCTTCGTTAACCCTCACTGCCATTAACAGGAAATAATAATCTTCCACCTAATACTCAAGGTTTTATTTTGCTACTAGATAGGGAACATTTTTACAAGACAGCGATGTATTAAGATAATTAATAATGTATTTCGCCATGAACAAAATTACCTCGGGCTGCTCAGTGACCGCCGCTGCTCACTTGTTTACCAGGCAGAGGAACCAGCACCGCCGCCGCCTCCTTTTTTTGTACTCCTTGATTTATTTCCTAATTGCTAGCTGGTAGATTGAAAAAGAGTTATATTTTCTGGAGTAATTTATCGATTCGCACGACCACATACTCGTAAAGTGGTTAAGTTAAATGGTTCCAGCATGCAAAAGGTTTATTAGAGTAGGACGCATAAGGATTGAGTAAAAGTTCTCGGGGAAGGAAGGAGAGGAGGGGTAGGCGTAGGTCAGAGTTATCAGATGCAGCTGGGACGAGGCGGGATAAGTCTGTGCGAGGGGTGAGCGATGGTGCCCCGCCGGTGTGAAACCTGAGTCTTGTTTTTCAACCTTGATACGAATCATTGGTATGCTCTCAGGTTGGTTCAGTCTCAGTGACCACTGCCAAACCGAATGAGAGTTTTTGGATGCTACTGCCATGCTCGGTCCCGCGTGTGTCGGGTTACCACTACATGGGTTACTGAGGCTATCTCGCATCTCCGCGGGCCCGGAGTCGAGGGAAGGTTTTTGTGTGTTTGACTTCTGGTGGAGTTGCTGGAGTTCTCACATTTCCTGGTCGATAAGACTTGTTCATTGGTCTTGTGGGCTGTGGATGCTATCACTTAAGAAGCGTAAAGGAAAGGTTGTTCAATGTTTTCTTTTATTTTTTTTCGTTTATCGTTACGTTGAAAAGATTCATAGTTCCGTAATAGATAAAGTATCAAAACTTGTTATTTAGTTGGCTGACATAAGCCAAGTTCTTTTTATCTGTTTGGGTGCACGACAGACAGAGCCCGGTTGGTACCGCCCCTGACGCACCTGTACCTGCACGACGAGAAACCTGTAGGCGCGGCGCAAGGACCTGTTGACTCACCTCCACCTGCTGGCTTGGGTCTTGCCCCTGAACTCTTCAACAGGTGTCCCCTCACTCTCTCTTCTCTCCTCTCCCTTTCTTCGGCTGTCCCGCTCCTCCTACGAACTCCACCAACATTAAGGATCACATATTGGTGTTTGAGGAGCTATATTGAGGGAAGACAAACTGTGGCTTCTTGAATGTGTCTGGAGGAAGGGCCGCCAGACGCACGCTCGCCGCCTCCGACCAGTGTCTAGTTTTTACCGCGTCGTCTGAGGCACCATTCATTCGCTGCGTGACCCACTGCTGGAGGAGGAGTACCCCTGACCGAGACCTTGGCACCATCCCTGACCTTGGCACTTGACTCCTGTCTTGATCAAGTTCGTTACAATCGCTCACATGCACACGCGTTCAGGTTTTGCTGAGTTACGGTAAAAGAAGAAGGTTGGCCACACCGACTACACAGACGCCGTCCCATCCGGGATATCACCACGTGGCCGTTCTTGCTGCCTCACCAGCCAGCTATAGCTACCAAGGGCATCCAATAAATCTAACAAGTAAATCCGCAAGGAATATTAAGCTGCGTAGTACAAGGTGGCTTATAAAAATGTGTCAATAAACAAAGACATTTTTGACGATAGTAATAACCGCATTTGCGCATCAGGTAACACTTGGAAGGGAACCATAAGCAAAGAAAATTACTATGCGCGGTCAAACAAACGAGAAGTAAAACACAAGACATAAATGAACGATGCTGAAGTGAATAAGGAGAAGGCGGCGGAGAGGAGGAGGAGGAGGAGGAGGAGAAGAAGGTGGAGGAGGAGGAGGAGGAGAAGGAGGAGGAGGAGGAGAAGGAGGAGGAGGAGGAGGAGGAGGAGGAGGAGGAGGAGGAGGAGGAGGGATAGGAGGTAGCGGAGAAGACGGAGGCGAAGAAGGAAAAAAAAAAAAGGAAGGGAAGAGAGAAGAAGGGATAAGAAGGAGTAGTAGCTGTGAGGGAGGAATATAGGAGGAGGAGGAGGAGGAGGAGGAGGAGGAGGAGGAGGAGGAGGAGGAGGAGGAGGAGGAGGAGGAGGAGGAGAAGAAGAAAAAGGAGGAGGAGATTCTATCCTTGTTTACGGCGGTATGGGGTGGGCGGGACGAGGCAGGGCTTGGAACCGCCAGTGTAGGTCTGTGTTTTACTAATTAACCACCGAGAAGCATGAACAAGACGCCCCAGACACCACAAGCACTGACGTCAGGGAGCAACAGAAAAGGTAGACCAGTCCTTCGTGCTGAGTGGCAAGCCTTACACCCCTTTCTGCCTCCTTCACCGCCTCCTCCTCCTCTTCCTCCTCCTCCTCCTTCTGTGGTGGTGACTTTTTTTTTCAATAGTGTTCTTATGTTTAATGCCAGTTTTTTTTCTCCCCTTCTCTTCATTGATTTATTGTCTCCGCCTCCAAGGAGAAACGCACGCAAACTGCCATCACGTTTACCATAACAATGTAGTACAATGCTTCCCTTCGTTCAACGCCATCCATTTCATCTCTCTCTCTCTTTTTTTTTCTCGCTCTCTCTCACATCGTCATCATCATCATCATCATCAGTAGCAGCATCAGCATCAGCATAAGCACCAACAATAGTAACATTAACACCAACGGCATCAGGAGCGGTTATAGCATTATCACCCTGGCCATCAGCATCATTATCGTCGCCTTGGTAAAACTGGCTCACTCTTTACGTTGTCACAGGACTCCTCCCTACTCGATCACTTGTATGTTTTGCTCCTCCTTATCAGTTGTGCTGTGCCTGTTCCCTGTTGAACTGTGAATTTTATATTTTTACCTGCTTCATTTCTGATTTATTTAGCAGCTACAAGGAAACTGGTCTGGGTTTGAAAACTGATTGTGATATGATAGTCCAATCTAATCTTACCGTATTTAAGCAATGAACGGTGAAGTTGCTAAAAAGTCAAATCGGTTAAGTTCACAAAGTGTCTTGATACTCTCCCCTTGAAAAATTAAACTTGTAGGAAGGTACTAAAGAAGAGGACAAACTATCCAGGAACTCAGAGTGAAGAGGAGGAAGAATTGAAGACACCGATAAACCTTCCCATTATTAAGATAGACGGAATAGGGATAAGAGGGAGCAGAAAACTAACCAACCATCGCTAGTAAAATCACAAGAAGTTGGGTGGAGTCATACCGTTTGAAAATTATGAAGCCTCTAAACATGAGGACTGAGGGAAAAGAATATTAAGCAAAGCAACATTGTGGTGGATTTTGGTGTGCTAAAGACAGACAGTTAAAGAAGCTAGATTGGTGAGACGAATATGCTTTGGACACGGTTAATTAAAGGAGGTGAAGAGATGAAACGAGCAGCCTTTCACTTATTATTGTTTTGAACTCCTGTGTACAGCTGAAGGCCCCTCGAACACTTGTCATCTGAGACTATATACTCTACGCCAACTGTACGACATTGCACCCTAACACACACACACACACACACACACACACACACACACACACACACACACACACACACACACACACACACACACACACACACACACACACACACACACACACACACACACACACACACACACACACACACACACACACACACACACACACACACACACACACACACACACACACACACACACACACACACACACACACACACACACACACACACACACACACACACACACACACACACACACACACACACACACACACACACACACACACACACACACACACACACACACACACACACACACACACACACACACACACACACACACACACACACACACACACACACACACACACACACACACACACACACACACACACACACACACACACACACACACACACACACACACAC